>KL278322.1:3068-18753 GCA_000699545.1 Podiceps cristatus | reverse complement strand
TGTGTTGATTTTAAAAATATTTTCTGACCTCAAGGAAACTCCCTCAGGCTATTACAGAGTCTCTTCTCAGCCAGATGCTGGGATTTAGTTCAGACTTTAACCAATTTTAAGAAACACTTTTCATGCAAACATGCTCTCAAAAGTAAGACTTAATGCTTCTCTTATTTGTCAACAAAAAATTGCAGGTGCCTGAAAGAAATCAGAGCTCTAAACAAGATTTTATCCTGTCAAAAACAGTCACCCTGGATATAAAATGACAAATTTTTATTGCTCTTTATGAAAAGAATCTTTTCTCTGAGACTACTGGGTGCTCCATGGAGCAGCAGGGGCTTCAAGGGAGAATGACAGGTACTTTGATTTGAACAAGAAAAATGAAAGATCTTAATGACTCCAGACACTGTAGGGTCTTTACCTCATAAATATATCTGATTCATATTCATTGCTTTCAACAGGGCTGAATGATTTCAAGCAAAATGATAGCAGCAAAAAAAATCTGCTTTTTTCGCTTGACTGTTGAGTGGCATCACTCATTCTTGAAATAATTTTTGGGTGAGTAGAAAAATTTTCCAGGAGACCTATAAAGTTGTGGGTGTGGTTCTCCAAATGACAAAGTCAGGGCTCTGCAAATGGACTGTATCTCAGAATTGAGATCTACGGAGTTCTAGTAAATCCTTAATTTCCACTCATGTCATTGAAGGCATGTCATTTCCTGGGGAGGGATTTAATGGGTCCCGTATAAACCCTGCCTATCAGACATTTTTCTGAGATTTTCAGAAGGCCACCATCAGAACGATGGAATCATCCATAATTCTTGTTTTAAAAGTTATTCTAATGGTTTTTCTTTGGATGCACATAGGATGCACATTCTTGCTTAGTCTTTAAGAAATCAATTTTTTGAGAGAACAATGTTTATTTCATTCAGAATTTTGTGGCTGATAATTGCATTAAGGCTCATATCTTTGGTCAGGAAATCCTCATAATACTTTGTCTCTCTGGCAACAATTTTTTTTTTTTTTTTTTTTTTTTTATCATTGAATCAGAGCATCTTGGAAATGATGTTTTCCAAAAATATCCAGAATTTGGGGATGTTGAGTTGTTTTTAAATCATTATATTTAATTGCTTTGTGTGAGGTCCTTATTAAGCAATATTTCTCTGAACTGATCTCATCATTTGGACATTAAAAGAGTCCAAGCTGACCCTTTAGGATTGATGAGCCTCACTTCACTAATAATTCCAAAGCATGAGAAGTTAATGGCTTTTATAATAAAATTAGTTATCTAGTTGTCTTTGGTGCCAGATCTTTGACATACTCCTTTTTCTTCTTTTATGTTTGGAGATTTTTTAGAGAGATACATATTACTTGAGCAGAAATAAATATTTAATACATATTATTGCGCTTTAAGGTTGTTTTTCTCAAACATTATTGATCCTGCAGTAGAATACATTACAGCTTAAGGCAATAATTCATATATCCATGTTTAAAGATCTGGGCCTGCTTAAAACCCTTGTGGCCTTACTGGACTTGAATTTTATTCTTAATTATATCCATGATACATTAAAGCAAGCCTGTTTAAGTCAGCAGAGAATAGAATCTGGATTCCTGTCATCTATATTCAAGAAGTTTCCTCATTAATGTTTGTCCTTTTCCTTAATGTCAGAGTTCCTTCTCCCTCCTCTTTAATATGTTCAAGAAATGATCGCTTATTTGTTTCTCAGGATTGTTCATTGGAACAATGTTTGTCAAAGTATCACTTTGCAATTTGGATTACTATTCATCTGTTGCCAATTCCGTATTTTGTTGTTGTTGTTGGGTGAAACATTTCCTAATAATTAAATAGAATGTTGCTGCCAGCTAGAAATGTAAGGACCCTTCTTTGGCCACAACAGATCTTTTTCTATTCCACTCATAAAAAGTGATGCAAAGATCATTTTTCCGGGTCACTATTAAGGTCACCCCTTCATTTTCCTGCCTTCATGGCTTCCTGGTTTATACAGCAGCAAAAATAAAATAATTTGTCTCTGCTTTACAGAGCTTACATGACCCAGCTCCACCCACCTTGCTGCTTCTGTCTCCTTCACTACTGTGAGATCATCTACCCCTGCTAATCAGCCAAGTTCGCTAGACTTCATCAGTTGGTTGTTCTCTTTTTCAACAACACCCTAAGAAAACCCTGCATGCTTAGGCTGCTATCATGTTAGGAAGGTGATTGGTAAAACTGCTCAGACTTGTCTCTGGTTCCTTTGTATGTTGTCGTTTTCTCTCATCTGTGCTTAGATGATAAGCTGTTTGAAACTGGGATGTTGCTGAAGCAAAGACTCTGTTAGATCAAGCAGTACGTAATAATAAATCCAGCAGAAACAAGAAGTTGAATAATATAGTGTAGCGAAAATGCAGTAAAAGCTACTCATTTTATTTAAAAATAGGTCCTTCTCCAGTGTGTTCTTTTGATTTCTCTGTTAACAATTGTAGAGGGAAATAACTGAAGTCTCCATTTTCCCAAGCAATTTTCTCTTACTGGCTGGTTACCACTGTGTTTCATGCTGACCATTTCTATAATGTATCCCCAAGAACAGTTGCTCAGATTGCTACATCACTTGTAATTGCTTAGCCTTCCATTTAGTTTTAGCAAAGCTTCCAAGAGATTGCAGAGAAGCGATGCCAAGGAATTTCAGAAGAGCCAGGCCGAAATGCGTCAGGATCTGATCTGGTTAATCTGAGCACCAAACTGAATGGACGACTAATTTAACGAGGGCTGAAGGATATCTAGCTCAAAGTGGAATCAGTCCAGTAAGAAAATGGAGTCCAGTAGATCCAAACAAAAGATGAAAGACTTCCTAAAGGCAACAAAGCTCAAAGCCAAAAACAATACGCTGATCTTCAAATAAGAGATGATGGAGCTTCCTCACAAAGCCTGGCAAGAAGGGAACTGTGATTCTTTTGAAGAAGGGAAAAGTGCCCATGATAAGTAGAGCAGAAGGGAAGAGAGTCAGCAGAGGTCCTGTGTTCATAATGGACTACGGTAGCAGGCAGCTGTACTTGAAACTGCATAGGGACTCATCAACAATGATATCAGGATGAGAAATGTTAATTACAACTTAACAGCCTCCTGGTTTGGCAGAAATCCCAGGACAAAGCGGTGGCACTTGGGCTGCAGATGCAATATTTTATACAATCCCTGCTGTTAAAAATGCTATAGTTTCCTCATTTTCATATATTGGTTACAGAGGAAGTGAAAACAGATTTTGCTTCTTTCGGACAGAATCTCATGTTTTGATAGTGATTACAGTAGCAGGCTGATGGTCAAAAGTGTGGATTTTTTCTTCTCTGGAGCCTAGAACATTTAGCTGCTGTTTAAACACCAAGTGTACTATGAAGGTGAAAGTCAATTCAGTGATTATCATACTGGGACCATGGTAGATACAAATGACTTCACTAATTTATTGGAGAAAATTCATTACTGTACAGAATTTGTAAGTAGCCTCTAAAGACAATTATGGCCTGAGAAAACAAGATACACACCAGTAGTCCTGAAACGCACAGCCATGCCTCTGCCTGAGGAGTACGCTCAGAGTTCCCATGGAGACGTGCAAGGGGGACGGGCTGCCACCATGGTTTCAGTGGTAATTCCATTGCTCCGTGACTTACGTCACCTTTTGTGCAAGACACACTGGAACACTTACCTTGTTGAATTTGAACATCCTTAGCAAAAATGTCATCATCTGGGTGGGAAGTACCCAGTTCATCAAGATTTTAAAAACTTTCAGGTTCCCCATCAGGATACAGCAAGACTTTGAGAACTGGGGAGACTTGTTTTCTAGAACTATCAGAGTCCTTGGGAACTGCACATTTGCAATGGTGACTATGGTGAATTTAAACCACAGGTGTTTTGCTTGCTTGTTTGCTTTGTATTTGTTTTTTGGGGTTTTGTTTCTTTAGATTCAGACCTGTGTTCCCTTATCAAAGGGGCATACCCTACCTTATTCTCAACCTCTACCTCATTCTCTCAGTATGTTCTGTTTGTAAAGATTGATTGAAGAGGCTGGTAATGAAATCAGGAACTTGCTGGAGTATGTGACATGGAGCTATGCAGTTAACACTGAGCGTTAGCAGTTTGGGTCAAGCATAAGTTTCTCTTTCCTTTTCCCTTTAGAAAGGTGTTCCTTCAGTATAACATTAACCTACCTGCTTTATCATTAAAAACTCATTGTACTTAAAAGCTTGTCTTCAAATTTCTCCTAAATAACCACCAAGGAATGCAACACTGTTAGAGCTATTCCATTCTGTATAGAATAAAATTAAACATTTATTAAAGCAGAAGAGAGACGGATGACCTTAACCAAATGGCTGGGCAATCACCTTGCCGGGGGAGGCCAGGTTCAAATGGCTTTATAATTTATTAATGTGGGCATCACTCAGTGTATTGGAACAATATAAATTGGAGCACTGAGGTAACTAAAACTTTAAGAGTATAATTTTTATGTCACTAGAGCTCTGTGCGAATAGATCTGAGGAGAGACAAATACTTCCAGGATTGGAAAAGGATACCTCGGCTGAAAGAGGTTTCCCCATAACTTCATCTTTTCCTAAACCTGTACTAGAGTAAATGTAGCAAAATAAAAATTAGCAAAATAATAAGAAAACAGGTTTTAAGACCAGTAGTTGGAGGTAGCAAAAGGAAAGAATATATGTATAGTAAAACCAGAAGTATTCAATAGCACCAAGACTTGAGGTAGCAATTTATTTGTCCATGCAGTTAATTTAAATTGAATAGTGTTATCTGGATTACATCAACAATGGAAATGTATGTGATATTTTTACTGTCCATATTTATTCTGAATTTTGTATTTTGCAGAGTTCTTTGTTCACTTTTAGGAAATACTCTACTCTCCTAGTGCAGTTCCGTAACTGCTTCCCTTACGTTTCTCTTTCCAGTCCTCCATATTAACTTTTCTATGCCAATAACCATGATCAGCAAACAATTCCATAGCAAAGTTAAAAAAAAAAAAAAATCTCAAAGGCAAATACTGCAGAGTGTCTTTTTGGTCTGTGAAACAGCATTACAGCCAGTTCTCAGATCATTCCCAGCTTACCAGCTGGCTGACTGGCACAGAGCAACTGGGATAGGCTCAGCTGTTGAAGAGCTTGCCAGTAAATTTGTTGCTGTATTAGTGGAGTTGTTGGCTAGGGTTTAAAAGGTGAAGGACAATAAAAGAGCAAGAATGAGGTGGAGAAGAGTGAATATCAGCCAGGTGGTTGTAATGGTGCTCGCCAGGAATAACGGTTCATGAACACTGGTTGATACTAGTTATTATATTGCTGTTGCTCCTATAAATTACTTTAGAGTGGGCACCTCCCGGTCTCGGGCCTAGATTTACAGTGTAAGTGCCTAATGTTGTGACATACAAAAAGCTGTTCTTGACAATAAAATCCATTAGAGAACCTAAACAGAAAAGTTTGTCATATTAGGAGCCACAGATGACAGATTGTTGTGAGGATTTGTGCGTACATAATTTTTGTCCTGTGTAAACTTTATATAGTTTCTATGGTATTTTTATACTCAAACATTATGGAGTTACAAAAGTCAGCTTATGAAAGCCAAGAAAGTTTTGTATAAACATATGAACTAAATTTCAATGATGTGATCGGAATCATCGTGCTGATGCCATTAGCAGCTGGAGCAATTAAGGAGTATTTTTAGAGGGCTTAAGAGGGAGAGTGGTGGAAGATACTGAAATATTTTCGGTATCGTGGTTATTTGACCATAAATTTCATACATTGACTTGGCTAAAAAACCTGTCAGTGCCCTTTAGTAGCAAATTAACTGATCCCTGTCAGGATGACACTTAAACATTCTTATCAGGACAGTTTGCTTCTTGACCCATTCCAGACCATGGGGACGGCACATATACCCATAGGATCGAATCTAAATTGTGTGATTTCACAATATGCCTAATTTTAGACATTAGTTTCAGGGCCTTCAAAAGTACCAGTCTCTCTTCATTGTTTCTACACAGGTGTTGTAGGCACTCGCTTGAGGACATCTTTTTTACCAAGTCTGTCTAAAGTTGGACGAAAATTAGCTACCAAATTTGGATGCAGCATGACCTATGCCATTCCATGCTATACTAGATATCACATTTACTACTGAAACTTTTCCAATGAACAACAAAGTGGGCATTTAGAACATGCAGATTTTATTCTGATTGTTGCCTTAGGATAAAATGTCAAGCAGATGGGAATGACTTCATTTTAAACGAGTTTGAAATTATAAAATAAGTGCTATAGAAGTTAGATGAAACTTTGTGGGTGCTGGGAGAAGCCTATCCTTCACCATAGATTTAAGATGAGGCATAAAATGTATATTTCCTTTTGCCCCAAAAACCAGGATCCTCTACCCAAAACACAGACACAGTGGAAGACTAAAGGGGAAATGGGTACTAGAAATTTACTGGTTATTGTTTGATGCACAAGTGTTTCAGGAACATTCAAAAACCTCTAAAAACAGAAAAAGAAGCAGCTAAAAGTCAACAAGTAGAGGTAAGAATCGTACATTTAAGAGGCAGGAGAATTCTGTGTAGAATGAAACCTGAAACTTTAGGCAAAGAAAGAGCCTTTTATTGTTTAACTGTAATTATGTTTAAGAAAATAGAATTTTGTGTGCATTCTTTGTAACTAAACAGGACTGTATCAAATAAACCACATCACCAAATTACTCCTTGGTGTTGAAAAGTTTTGAAAGACCCATGTACTAGCTAACTGCAAATGTCAAAAGAGGCTAAAATGTCATGATTGTTACACCCTACTTGTTAAATAGCTCATTTTAAAAAAACCAAAACAAACAAAAAAACAAACACAAACCAAAACAAACCACAAAAGCATTAACTTTGATAAGGCTTTATATTTACTTCAGAGCATGAGTTCAGTTTCTTAAATTGCCTTGTATTCCCAAGGAAGTAACTAGAATTTGTTTCTATTTGACATGCAATTAAGATTCAATTGAAAAAATATATATCTAACCCTGGCTTTGAACTAAGCCACAATTCTGCTTTAAATGTCTTAGTCTTTATTTTATTTCAGGCACTTTGTGTAAGAAAATGTGCTTTGAAAGAAGATGTGCTGAAACATGGACTGTCTCTGGGATAGGCCTGATACCTTAGAAACAGATGAATGGTAGTTGGGGTGAATGATACTGAGGCCCTTTTGAAAACTTAATAGCTAAATTCAGAGAAAAGATGAATAAACTAATATTTGTATTCTAAATTTTGAACAAGGTGATTCTATGAATGGCTACACAGATGCCCATATCAAGAAACACACAGAGTGACTTTGTAATTAAAACCAAAGCAGTTTAGTACTGTCTCTGGGGATGCTCTGGAGCTGTGATAAAACTGATTCATATGAGTGACAAACCCCCACATATGATAGGCAACTTCTCCTGACACCCCTATCAGCACCAGACCAGCCACTGAATGAAGAGACAAAGCTGTCTACACAGATGCCCATATCAAGAAACACACAGAGTGACTTTGTAATTAAAACCAAAGCAGTTTAGTACTGTCTCTGGGGATGCTCTGGAGCTGTGATAAAACTGATTCATATGAGTGACAAACCCCCACATATGATAGGCAACTTCTCCTGACACCCCTATCAGCACCAGACCAGCCACTGAATGAAGAGACAAATCTGCCCAGAGATGGGCAGATTGCAGGAACGTGTGGTGTTCAAATTTCACCCACTAAACCACACAGGCAATGTTTTGAGGAAAAAAATTGAGTCACATATATTATACAAAGCGTACTGTTAATCTGGTTAACAAAAATGAAGACTGGTGTCACACAGCCTGAAAGAGAGACCATTTAGCTTATGAATAGGGTCTTACTAAAGTTTTGTTTTGCTAGGATAGAAAGTTCAGCTACGACCTCGACCATCTTCTAAAGATCTCCGTTGCTCCGTGGAATAGAGACTAAGGTAAAATGAAGTTACTAAGAAGGTGAAATGACTAGGTTACTAAAATGTTAAACACGTACAGTTGCATTAGCTAATTAAGGCCCAGAAGAAAGGAGACAGGTGTACCCATCTGAAAGGAGGCACAGTCTATCTACAAGCCTGGGGAAAAGAAGAGGCTGAGGAGGGGGGACTGCAATTGTATTACTTTTCTACCCTTGAAGAATATAAGTGAAAAGAGTGCATACTTTCTTAATTCAGTAAGAACTGGTGAAAAAGTCTGCCTGATTCAAAACAGGGGGCAAGTGAAAAGGATACTCAGCATCATTCTAGACTGGGGAGAGAGGGAAAGCCAGAGTGCAGAAGAGAGTTTGGAAATACTGTAAAAAGCCTATCTCACAAAATATAAGAAATCACTCAAGAAGTATCCAAAGTCTCACAAAGCTACATTCAGACTATTCTTAGGTGAAAATTGCTTTACCGAGTTTTCAGCATGAGAATACAGACAGACTTGGCTGTTTTTACACTGGTTTTATTTTTTTCTAATTTTTATTTTTACTAATCTGCTATGCCTTTCCTATTTTTAAAAATCACTTTAATACAAAGCTATATGATTTCAACCAAGTTCAAGGATCTGTTGAGCGGTACTTCAAATCAAGCTGTCTTTCTTTCCCAAGATGCAAATATTTTCTTCACAGAAACAAGATAGCACAGGGCTTCTACATTTCCCTGGACTGGGGGCTGCAAGAAGCATACACTTCAGTGCAACGTCTGAATAGCATAGGTGCCAGACACTGTCAGCCATTCACCAAGGGTGCAGAGATGGTTAGTGGGGAAGTAACACAACAGGTTGTTTTTCAAAACTTGTTCTAGTAATCCGGCTCAGATCATTGTAAGAGTTTTCAATTATTAATGGCCAACAATGCCTGGAAGAAAGTTCCATTTATTGCTTTTCTCCCCTGTGCTGTGGTTGTTTTTTCATCTTTCTCAGAAAATCACAACAAAATGTCTCCACTCCAACCAGCAGCATTGGGAAAGGGATTTTATTACAAAATTACTGTACGTAAAAGATCTATAATAATTTTATAATTCTATAGGCTGAAACAAGATTTTACATGCATAAAACTAATGATCAGAGATATTCTGGAACTTTCCTGGTCTAACATAATTTTAAAATTCCTTGAGGAAAATATATTTTTTAGAATACATATATTATTAATCTAATAGACACAGTAGTTCTCTTCTGAAGCAATATATCTAAAAGAGGACTTCCATAGGGAAAGTTCTGTTTGCAATTTAGAGCCAGTGCAGCACAATCTTTGTGCATAGCATTGGTGTTCAGAAAACTTGTATTGTATTCCCAGGGCTGGTGTCTCATCACTGGTTGATCTTTGAATACAAATTTTTACAAAGAAAATGATAGTTACACTTTAATATGTAGGGACTCACTTTTACTATCAATGTTTATGTTTTAAATCACGTTAATCCAAACTGTATGATTCCAATTAAATACTATAACCCTTCATTATGTAGTTAAGCAACATTTGAGACGAAACCATCGTGTTTTTACAATATTTAGAACATTTTCTTATTAGGGACTGCAATACCCTCATGTGTTAAATGGGGAAGATGCTGGTACATAAATTTGAGAAGTGCTCTGTGGAGATCACTACCAATGACTACTATAAATCCACCTCTGATAAGTATCTGAAAATGTCTTCCCCTATTCACTGTGACTTCACACTATGATAACTATAGATGCATGTACTAGGCATACTAGGTAGCTAGTTTTTATTTCTTGTCCTCTATATAAACATAGAAAGCCTTAGAATACTATTGTATTATCATTACATCTATTGCAAACTCAATATTTAGTATACCACAAGGAATAAAGGAGGAATGCTGTGACTCACACTGGCTCAAAATTAATCCTTATAACATGATGTATTAGTGTATAGGCTATAAAATATACAGCCTTAATATTTTGTGCTGTGTTAGTGTTTAGAATTATTTTCAAGCTACATCCCTTCCCTATCCTTTTAAATAAAACTTGACATGTGCTATAGTTGGTAAGGTTGGAATATTTCCTAAATTACTTAATTTTACTTAATTTCTGCATGACACTTAGGTATAAAATGCTATAAAATTACATAATTAATGATTAGGTATTTTATTAACTTGCTTAGCAACCAAGACCTGAATTGAGAAACAACCATTTGAAAAACTCTTGTCTTTAATTCAATGCAATGCCAAGTCTCCCCATTTACACCTTTGTTCCTATTCTACTGTGGTGTGGCAATAATGATATCTGAACCTGATCATTGTGTTTCCCTTGTAAGTTAAATGAAACTCTCTGTTTCAGTTATTCTCTTGAGAGCAAAATCCCTGCCTGGGGCATGTGATGATGAGATGCCTAATAGAAGTACACCTTACAGGGATACTTTTACTTTTACATTGAAACCCGAGTGTTTAGCTGATTCAGAGTCCTATTACTCTCACCACTGCGAGCATTGTATAACTAGGCACATGGGAGACTCACTGATAATTTGGCACAGGAAATGGAAAAATGGCAGTATTTCCATGGCAAGCCAAAAATAAGCTGGAAGATCAGACTCTTCTGAAAAATACCCTTTTAGAAATGTTGTTTGAAGTGTGATCCAGTTTAATCACTTTATATCACTAACAAGTTATATAAATACAATTACTCGCTCATAAAAAACATTCCTCTAAAGAAGTGAGTGTCTTCTATGTAAAGAAGAACATCAAAGTTGCAGGTCTTTGTCCAGAGCCAACACATTTTCAATTATATGGATTTCAAGCCCCTTTAACTGACTCGGAGTCTGTGTTTATACTGCATAGTGGTTAATGGAGTGAAAAGGTTTTGAGAACCTGGTAGGTGGCTGTATTTGATGGATGCTGTTATTTAAGCAGACTTTTAGATGCTATTAAAAAAGAAAACTATTTTAGTCCACCAGGTTGTACACCTATAGAACATGCTGCAGATGCACAAAGGCATGTGAATCCAAACACACAATCTCAAAAACAACTAGTTTAGCAGTCGTTGAGTCCTGGATGTTTCCCTGCCTGGCCCAAAAGTTTCTCATGCAAACAGGTCTGGAAGGCTGAACAGTCTCTTCCACGTAACCAAGAGAGGAACGTAAGAGGTAGTAATGTGTCCAAAGTGACATGCTCAGATACGCGTTCAAACATACCTACTGATCTGAGAGGCTTTGTGCCGTGCTATAGTGCAGTCAGAGGTGCTTTTCCCTGTAAAAAGGCATTAGAAGAGCAGCCACTCGTCTTTTACACCATATCCATATGCAGAGCTACCTCCTCAATTCAAAGACGTGCAAACTTATCTCTAGAAAGCAACGTTATTACAAGGCTGAAGGGTCTCTCCTTTTCTTTAAGCTGGGTCACTCTACCAGCTGGACTGAAAGTTTTCTGGGATCAGGAGGAGAGCTAGAAGGAAAGAGAGAGGTGCTCTAACTTGGTGGTGAGAACTCTCGCTGGAGCTGGCTATGACAAAACACTAAATCAGAGCGTGTATCTGATGTTTGTCAAATTTGGTTGAGATCGGATAGTTGGTTCAATGTTAGTGGAGCCTACTGCCAAACATAAAGATCATATAACCCTTGATTCTCTAGAAATCAAGCTAAACTCAACAACATAAATTGCACACATAACGAGTTTTGAGTGTATTTTTTTAAGATGGCATTGTAGGTTCAATTAGACATTGGCATTTGATGTTATCTGAGAAGCAAGACTGAGAAAAAATCTTTACTGGAGTGCTAGATTTAAATAGTTTATCATATGTTAATATATTCTGTGCATTGTTTACAATCCTTTTATCAACATATTATCTATTATATTATTTCCTTAGAAGTTTTATGTTGACTGCTCAATTCTAGTCTACCTAAATGATGCAAAATTCCTTCTAGGGTTAACATTAATATATTTCATTCTTAAAGATGGCAGCTTGTTTATTTCTTCAGTTTTGATATCTTATTACAACAGATAAATTATTTATGTTTGTTCTTTGTCATACAAAGTGATTTTCCATTCAAAATCTAAGGCTTACTCATATCTGTAATACATGACTGAATAGATATTAATACCTTGAAAACTCATATTAAAAATATAGACAAATATAGGGTCTATAAGAAAAGGGCCAATAGATTGCACAAAATGGGTGGTAAAGGTAATGTAATGCCCATTATCACCACCAGTCTCAGTGGAAAGAAAAATATCTTTATATATATGAAATGGACAACAGAAAGGGACTACAGTTGTAAAGTCAAATGCGACATAAAGAACACAGAAATCTTGGAAGCATGCTTTCAAAGATTTAAAGTTTTTTACCAGAAGTTTGTATTTACTGGCTATGAAATAAAATATTTATAAATGGATATCTCAAGCATCTTGATTTATAGAACAATAATGGAGAAAATCTCAAAAGAATGATTTATTCCTGCACCAACTACATTATAAAAAAAAAGGGAACCAATTTATCTGAACTCTGTCTGAAAGAAGACAACCACAAACATGCCCGATCAAGCTCGTAACCTTCTACGATAAAATTATTTGCTTTGTAGATGAGGAAACAGCAGTGGACACTGTCTAACTAGACTTCATTAAGACTTTTGTCATTGTCTCCCATAAGATCCTCGTAGAGAATCAGATGAAGCATGGGCTGGATGAGCAGACAGTGAGGTGAATTAAAACCTGGCTAAATCTCTGGGCCCAGAGGGTGGTGATCAGCAGTGCAAAGACAAGTTGGAGGCCACAAACTAGTGGTGTACCCCAGGAGTCAGTACCGGGTCCAATCCTGTTCAACATCTTCATTAATGACCTGAATGAAGGGACAGACTGTGCCCTCAGCAAGTTTGCTGATGACACCAAGCTGGGAGGACTGGCGATACCCCAGACAGTTGTGCTGCCATCCCAAGAGGCCTTCAGAAGAAGAAATGGGCTGACAGGAACATCATGAAGTTCAACAGGGGGAAATACAAAGTCCTGCACCCGGAAGAAATAACCCTATGCATCACTGTATACCAGGGGCTGGCCAGCTGGAAAGCAGCTTGGCAGACAAGGACCTGGGGGTCCTGGTGGGCACTAAGCTGAACACGAGCCAGCAGTCTGCCCTTTCTGCAAAGGAAGGTATTGGGCAAAGAAATCCTGGGCTGCATTAGGCAAAGCATTGCCAGCTGGCTGAGGAAGGTGATCCTTCCCCTCTGCTCAGCACTGGTGAGGCCATACTGGGAATGCTGTGTCCAGGTCTGGGCTCCTCAGTACAAGAGAGATCTGGACATACTGGAGAGACTCCAACAAAGGGCCACATGGGACCATGGGATCAAGGGACTGGAGCATCTCTCCTATGAGGAAAGGCTCCAAGATCTGGGACTGTTTAGTGTTGAGAAGAGAAGCCTCAGAGGGGATCTCATCGATGTATATGAATACCTGAAGGGAGGCTGCAAAGAGGATGGAGACTTGCACTTTCCAGTGGTGTCCAGTGACCAGACAAGAGGCACAAATTGAAACACAGGAGGCTCCATCTGAACATCTGGAAACAGTTTTACTGGGAGCGTGACGGAGCACTGGCAGAGATTGTCCAGAGAGTGGTCTAGATATATTTTAAATTAAAATTGACTATTAGGAGGGCCAGTTCCTATAGGAAAAAGGAAAGAGGGTAAATGATAGCTTAAAATGGACTATGTGTATCATCTTAGCCCACTAATCTATGAAGGTTTAAAACTCAGCATATAGGTTCTTTGTAGCCTCATCTATAAACCGAGTGCTACAGTATCAGAGGGAATAAAAAGCCTTTTAGCTTAACTGTATAGATCAATTAATAGAGACTGTTCACAGTCTTCAACTAGTAAATCGGTAGGTACTTAGCTAGAAACCACAATATGATTTTCATGAAAATTGCCTTGAAAAAGACAGCAGCCCTCCTGATGACCTCAAATAATAGCAAAAGCATTCCTCCCACCTGAACTTGCTCTGTTCATAGGTGATTGTAAAGATGCCAAGTCTCCAGCTGACTGATTGTTTCTTGTTTGTAATGCGTGTTGGATGGGTCAGACGCCGGCTAATTCTAGAAACAAACAAAATGGGCAGCTCCACGGAGTGGAAAGGCAGGTATCAAGTGCTCTTCTCTTTCCATTGCTTCCCTTTCTGCTGTGGCCACATAAAGAGGGGCTGGGATGTGTCCCCATCCCCAGACGTGTACCATCTGGACCCACCTGGCACATGCACTGCAGAGGTAGGTTGTTAGTCCAGTCTGGCGGCAACAGAAAGTCCAGTACACTTGCCACTCCATCCATTTCCTTACTCAGCCCTGGCTCTCGGCCTAGTATCTGCGGCAGCCTCTTCTTGCTTTTCTCAGCAGCCTGGTAGGCGAGGAGGTTACACTGGAGCACTAAAGGAGAGGCAAATACTTATCTACAGGGAGTCTTTGGACATAACTGTCCATGGAGAAAGGGAAAGGGATGGAAGTCCTGGTACCTAGATGAATGTGGGGAAAGGAGGGAATGGCAGGTAATGGGTTATAGGAGAGGAACAAAGTCATGAAGTTTTCACTGAGTTTTGCCATTCTTCTCCTGACCCACTATTCCCCTTGATGAAACTTTCTCACTCCTTTTCTTTTATCAAGTCACCTCTGGATACCACCCTGCCATCACCAGCAAAATATTTTGTAATCTGAAGAGATTTCTAACGTCTACACTGATTTTTTCCCATTCTCCTGAGAAAAGTTCTGAGCTCCCCAGTTCAAGAGAGACAGGGAGCTACTGGAGAGAGTTCAGCAGAGGGCTACTAAGATGATGAGGGGACTGGAACACCTCTTTTATGAGGACAGGCTGATGGACTTGGGACTGTTTAACCTTGACAAGAGAAGACAGAGGGGATCTTACCCCTGCTTATAAATATCTAAAGGGCGAGTGTCAAGAGGATGGGACCAGGCTCTTTTCTGTGGTGCCCAACGACAGGACAAGGGGCAGTGGGCACAAACTGGAACACAGGAAGCTCCGTCTGAACATGAGGAAAAACTTCTTTACTCTGCAGGTGCCAGAGCACTGGCACAGGCTGCCCAGAGAGGCTGAGGAGTCTCCTTCTCTGGAGATATTCAAACCTGCCTGGACGTGTCCCTGTGCAGCCTGCTCTGGGTGACCCTGCTCTAGCAGGGGGGTCAGACTAGATGATCTCCCGAGGTCCCTTCCAAGCCCTGCCATTCTGTGATTCTATGACTTTATGATTCTATGAAATCTAAATCTGCCTGTGGTCAGATCTGGAATAGAGAAATTTGATTTGCTAATGATGGCTTTGGATAGATCTTACCATACTTCTCCTAAAGGAGTCAAATTGCACTATGTAGAATAAATGCTAAAAATCCTGTATGTATTATACATACAGCTGGGATTCACAATATTAGCAATCTAAAAAATGTCCAGTTTTCCAGGTTTGCTTTATCAACTAGAGAAAGATATACCTCCAGAGTTTGATTCAGCCCATTGACATGGCAGGGAGCTGAAAGATAGAATCATAGAATCATAGAATCATAGAATTGTCAAGGTTGGAAAAGACCCTTAAGGTCATCGAGTCCGACTGTTAACCCATCACTGCCAAGTCCATCTATACCATGCCCTCAAGCACCGCATCTATCCGTTCTTTAAACACCTTTAGGGATGGAGATTCAACCACTTCCCTGGGCAGCCTGTTCCAATGCCTGACCACCCTTT
>KL278321.1:11333-35030 GCA_000699545.1 Podiceps cristatus | reverse complement strand
GCTCATTTACTGACTAACCTCCTAATTCCATGTGTTTAATTGAGAGGCTGCTGTTGGCAATCCCCTGTAGTGCTTATAGCCCTCGCGGTAGCTTGAACTCTTCCTCATCCTTTGATCCTGCAGCCTTCCAAACACAGGTCTCCGAGCCTGGCGTTGTCAGCTCCCTCTTTTTGGGACGCTGGAATGATGTCTGGGTCTCCTTCCATGGTCCGTGTGACCATGAGGTGGAGGTCCTGGCTGTCCCCATCCTGCCAGAGGCTGCCAGTCAGGGGAGCGACGTCCTGTCCCACGCTCGCGCTTCGCATCCTCGAAGGCAACAGCTGAAAGAGTGCAGCTGGATAGAAATCATGTGGCGGGCCAATTCTGGGCACTTTGAGCTAAGTGACGCTCATTTTGCCTAAGTCTCCTTCTTCTTCAAAGCCAGGGTTTGCCCTGACGAAAGAGGGGTGGCACGGCGTGGCATAAAGGCTGCTGAAAGCGGAGGTGTGCGACCCCGGAGCGGAGGAGAAGGGCTGCACCAAGCCTGGCTGGGTGTCCCCAGGGAAGGGGAAGGCTGGGTGACACTGGGAGCGGTGCATCCTGCCTGGGCAGCAGTGGGAATGCCAGCGGAGTCAGACCCTGGAGCTGGAGAATAAACCCGCTGCCCAGCAGGCTGCAGGCACTGCGCCTAGCACCGGCACTTTCCAGCCCCAGCTTGGACCAGGACTGCGAGACTCGGGCGGGAAGGGGCTGGTCTCCGAGTCAGGCAGGATCTGCGCTGCATTTTCCTTGTCAGGCATCACGTAGGTTGCACTGCTGCTGAGGGTGGTGGCGGCAGGGATACGACTGCGTGATCCAGAAGGCCCTAAAGGCAGGGGACACTGAAAGAACCAAGTTTACAGCCAGCAGCTTGGGTTTGGTGCTCACCACAGCTCTTTGTAACGCTCCCCTCTCCTCTCTAGCTCGGTGCAGGAAACACGCAGGACCTCAGGCTTCCCTTAGAGGCCAGACTCAGGGAACCCCTGTGCCCTGTTTTCTGGGGGGTGAAGGCACAAGGAAAGCTGGGATGGTAAGTCAGTATCTGGTGTTAGGAGATGAGTTTTCATCACACTTAAAATCAGGTACGGGTTTGCTCAGGAGAACAAGGGGGGCTTAGCCACTGTTCTCTGATCCCCTACTTTAATCCACACTCCTATCCTACTCCTTGCCTCCAGTGCTTGGAGCTGAGCCTCCTACAACAGCCCCATGGCTTTTTTTGTTTGTTTGTTTGTTTGTTTTTTAGTTTATGTCCCTGTCCTTTGCAAGGGAGACTTGTGCAACTGCACTCTCCAGCTGCTCTATGCACCCCACTGCAACCAATTCCGGCTCTCCCTAACACAATGCTGTACCTGAGCGTTAGTTCAGGGGAAGGAGTGATGTATGATCCTCATGCAGTGCCGCACGTGCAGAATTACACAGTCTCCAAAGAGGAGAGACAGTTTATGAAAGTGCCAAAAGCACAGGAGTGGGATCTCACAAGAGCTTGGAGGCAAGTGAAGACTTACAAAAAGCTGGAGCTTCTCAAAATCTTATTACAGGTGCCCATATGCTTAGGAAAGAGACAAAACAACATAGGAAGTTAAGGACTGTCATTAAAATATTGGGAAAAAATATTGTAGAACAACATTTCATGGCTCATGCTGTTTTGGTGTTTCCAGTAAGAAAGGAACAAAACCTTATGGGACGCTGCAGGGTTTCAGTGTGACTTGTAGACCATGTTCTCAAGTGACCCGGGTTTTTGTGATTGCTGCAAATGCTTCAGTAATGTTTCAAGACAGGACTGGGAGGAAAACAAAATTTGTTTGGGCCAACATCTGGATTAGTGTGTGTGTGAATGTGCATACGCCCCCCACCCCATCCTGCCTCCTCACAGCCAGGCACCAAGATCAGACAGCTGCCAAAAACTAGTAAGTGAATAAATGGAGAGTTACAGATTGGGTAGAAAAGGTACGTGAGGAGGATGAATCCATGAACAGATTTTCATTTATGAAGTGGTAATAGTCTTTTATCAAAAGAGCTGGCATGAAGAGGAGAGTCATGAGGTGATACAGATCTGAGGATGACCACAGATACAGATACAATTTGTCTTTCCATTCTGAACAGGGACGCAGAATTCACTTTCTAAAAATAACGTTTCACCAGTCAAATTTTCTGTGGTGCCTCCAGCTTTCAGGGTTTGGCCCAGGTGATGAAGAGATTATCCCGCTTTGCCAGTAGACAGCTTTTTAAGCTTTTTCTGTGCTCCCTGAACATGCTGCCATTGTTCTCTCATCCCAACCCCATTCCTTCCCACCCGGCATTAGCGATGGGCCAGGGTCAGGACTCGGGCTAGATCCCTTTCTGCCAGAGCAGGCTCAGCACCCGCTCCCGGATCAGCTTGGTCCTTGTCCCATAGAGGAGCGGCTGAGCATGGGAGGCACCAGCAGGCTGAGGTCAGCCATCGGGATGTGGAGGTGGGATCCTCTGGCCCCAGCGCTGAGCGCAGAAGGAGAAGAGCCTGGGCGTGTAGAAGAGTAGGATGACACTGATGTGGGAGCCACAGGGGCTGAAGGACTTCAGACGAGGAGAGACCTATGACCTCCCTCAGGATCAGCGTGTAGGCAACAGCGATGAGGATGGAGTCCGAGCCCACCACGATGGTGGCAGCCGTGACCCCTTAGACGCTGTTGGGCCGGGTGTCCCCACAGGCCAGCCTCACCACGGATGTGTGCTCACAGCAGGAGCGGTGAATGATGCCGGGGCCGCAGTAGGACAGGCCGGTCACCAGGTACGTCAGAGGAGCGATGATGGCGATGCCATGCACCGCAGCGGCCAAACCCAGCTTGGCAATGGTGGGGCCAGTCAGGACGGCAGAGTAGTGCCGAGGCTTGCAGATGGCCAAGTATTGGTCGAAGGCCATGGTGAGCGGGACCCCTGGCTCCATTGTGGAGAAGCTGTAGGTGAAGAACATCTGGGCCGCACAGCCCTCAAAGTCAATCTCGGGGGAGTGGAACTGGAGATGCTCAGGAGCTTGGGCATGGTGGAAGTGGTGAGCACGAGGCCATTGGCAGCCAGGACTGAGAGGAACACGGGCAGGTGCAGGCTTGGGTCCATCCTAATAACTAGGAGGAGCGTGATGTTCCCCAGCACTGCTGTGAAGTACGTGGTGCAGACGGGAAGGCAATCCAGAACTGAGCATCCTCCAGCCCGGGAACGCCTGTCAGGATGAAGGACGAGGCACTGGAGTGATTTGGGTGGCACACGAGGCACTCCCGCAGAGCTGGAAGGGAAGCCACAGGAACAGCTGGCATAGACAGGGAGAAGACAGAGTTGCAGCAAGTACTGCTACGGACTCCAGCCGCGCCCCAGGCACACGGACCTGTGATCGTATCCTCCTGCCTCTTATCAGTCCCATCATTGGCAAGATGTAAACGCAGTCTCAGCCCTAACATATGGGAGTTATCTTACCTCTCCTCCTATCCCAGCTGGCCTCTGGCTGTTGTCCCCACCCCTCCGCTCCATAGTTTGGGAGTTACAAACTAGGAGTTAAGTACAGTAGTTGCCATCAGTACAAAAATCTAAGATGGGAGAAGGGGGAAGATCCAGAATACTTTGTGGATGCAGCCCAACAGGACTCGGGACACCCACACACCTCTGCAGGTGTAAACCATATCCTCTCCCCAGCCCGTGTGCCCCATTTGATTCCCACCTTGGGAAATTGCAGCAGATGTATATTTGCAACATCAATGTTTGTTGCCCGGAGCATTTTTGCTGTGAGAGCTGACGCCCGTGGAAGCAGCGCAGGGGCTGCTTTGGGCCATCATGGCAGCTGTGGGGCTGTCCCTGATGGAGCCCAGACCCAGACCAGCTTGCTGGAGTCCCTCTCTGAAGGGGCATCTGACCTACAAGGTCCCTGTCTCTTGTGTTAGGAAGGAAAACCAGCGTCATGGCCAAAACTGTCCTGCGGCTGGTCCCTTCCAGTGCTAACCCTCCTGTGGTGCGTGTACTTCCTCATCCTCAAGTGCTTGCCAAAAGAAGTGCTGCAGATTGCCCCGTTACCAGGAAAACAGAGGCACGGAAGGGTTAAGTTAGCCCGCTGGCAGTATGGGAATTAGATGCAAGTTTCTCAGGCACTTGTACCCTCTGTTTACCCCAACATACCAAAGGGCCAGACTTCATCTTCTTGGCTTCCCAGGCATTTGACTTTCCTGACCCCTAAATAATTTCATCTCTCCTCCAGGACGCTTCGAGCCCTCCACATGACACAAGCCAACCGGCATTTCAGCCTGTTTCTAGTCATTGCTATTTGCAATGTAAGGCCAAATACTGGAAAGCCAATATTGTGAAAATGCTGCCAAGACAATGTTATTTATAAGAGCTGATTGAAAGAGGACTCTGTTTGCAGTGTAGGCAGCTACCTCGGCTATAAATTCAGGGAGGCAGAGCCACAGCTGGCACAAGCCAGTCCAGCAGGAAATGTGTCTCGTGCCAGAATTATTTATCTGGAAAGGGCAAACGCATCTGAGATTCTGTAATCCCGTGCATGGAAAAATAAAAAAATCAGATACTCCTTCCCTCCTCTCTGTGAGAGGTAATTGATCTACAAATATCCCGTGCACTGTTCTGGGCAGTGTTACCTCTACCTCAGCTTGTATAATACAGCTATCCAGATTATTAAATAATGCTATTCAACATGCATCAGGCTCAGTTTTCACCTGGTCCTTTTCATGTGCGTTCACAGTACTGTGCCAGTTCTGTTCCCTTAGCGGGGCCTGATTTCTTGGGCACACATAAACACATGAAATGCCAAGGAAGCTACGTCTTCCTAGCTCAGTCCCTCTGACCAGCCCGTTTGGGTCATGCAAAGATAATGTCCCCGCTGCACCTTGGTTTCATCCATGTTACACCTGACCTCCTCTACATTTCACGCGTCCTCCTCCGGACGCGTGCCACGGTGCCAGCGTGCTAGCCATCAAACCCTGAACACACACACGGCGACAGCCATCGAGTGCCACGTCCCAGCCCTGCACCGACCATCACACCTGGAGTAGCTCTGCCTCATCTCATCAGCTCCAACCCAGCCTTGCATGGGCCTCTCATTTTCTGGAAATGGGGGGCATCGCCAGGTACCCTGACCTAGCTTGCTGTACCCCATTCGATTTGTTGCAAACTTACTGTACTTTATTTTTAAACAGTGAAACGGATTAAAATATCCTCAGAGAATGAGCTGCTCAGTATTGAACAAAGTGCAAAAGGAGTTGAAATCTTTGGTTGCTAGCATACTGGGAAACCTTCCCTGACTTTGTAAGGCAGGAACAGCTCTTGGTCCTTGAGGTTTTATCTCTTTCCTCACTCATTTTTGTCAGCTCTGCCTCTCTGCTGCTAAGTGATAATCATTGAATTTTCCAGACTTGATGCACTTAATGTTTAGTGTCATTCTTAGACACTGTAAATCTACCAGCCAGGCAGTCAGAGCCTGTGAAAAACATACAGCTGACTCCTTTTGCAACCCCATGCTGATCTGACTGTGCTAACAGCCACCCAGCGCTCCCGACCTGCGTACGGCCTGTCGTGAAACAAAGATCCCTTGAATTTGGGGGTTTAAGAGAGGCAATGATGCAGTTCATACTCCCTCCCCAGTATAAGATCAAAAGTAATCTCTGATAGATACGTGCACAACCTGATCTCCCATTGCAGAAGCTCTGTACTTCCCCCAAATCACCCGTTTCAGACCAGTTTCCTAGCATCAAGCCTGTATCTCACAGGAGCTCGTGACTTTTCTCCTTTCCATAAGGGAGAAGAACAAATTATTACCTTCCTTGTGGTGTTTGCCATCCTCATTAGGTTTGTGCAAGCAAAAAGGACAGGACTAGAGCTATGATAGGTAACTGCGGGTCTTCACAGACGACCGGGTTAGGGGATGTTACACTGATGTTTCTGCAGCTTGTTTGAAGTTGATTTAACCGAGGAACAGCTTGCAGCCACGTAATGAGTGCTGTCGTAATTAACCTGTGCAAGGAAGCAAACTGAGGTTGCAGGAGTATGACTGGCAGTTCTCTACCACAATATTCACTTAATGTGGGATATCTAGAAGTCATGAAGTAGCTCATTAACTCAACGAGAGACAAAGTTCACTTAGATGTATTGGTATATCTGCGTAGTAGCTTTTCTGGATAGACTGTTTTATATTCCACCTCAATTTGGTTAAAATTTGAACTTGGCTCAGAGCTTGGCACTATGCTTAAAAATACCGGCATAACGTATAAATGAAAACAAAACAAACCAAAATCTACCCAGCTTAGCTGGGTGATTTGGATGTGACCCTGGCTGTACCTACACCACCTTCAAATACTCTTTCTCTCTCCCACAACCAAACAACTCCTCAACCTGCCAAGAGAACATGCATGGAAATGTATTTATGCCATAAGGAGCCTGATCACTCTAATCACTCACTGCTGGGTCTTCAGAGACACTGGTCACCGCAGAGGAGAAACCGCTGCTGGGAATAGCCAGGAATAGCAATGGTTTGTAAACAAATTCACTCCTCTTTCCCACTGCATCAGTTCTCATTAAGCAGTGCGGAAACAGATCTTTGGTCCACAAAAGGGGAAGATTTGATCTCTGGGTGGGCAAAGATCCCTCTGAGCATGACTAGCTGCTCTCCTGGTACACAGGCAACGGTACGTGTGTCCTCTTGGGCTTAATCCTGTCGGTGTAAAACTCGCTTTGGATTTGGATCCAGTGTCACTACGCTCCTTCTGGGACACAAGCTTGCAGCCTGGATTCTTAGGGCTGTATTTTAATGCCACCTTTCATCTGAGGATCCCGACGCACACATGAACTTCAGTGAATGCTTTGTGAACGAGTACTGATGCTTTGCACCTAATTTAGGTATTCTCTGTCCTTGCAGTCTCTGAGGGTGGAGGCCGTGTACGAACCACAGATGACCAGCATCGTATTTAGGGAGAGGGGTGCTGGGGAAGAGGTCAGGAAGCCATTCAGATAATCCCCACATCTGGGATCCATGTCAGTTTTCCAGATGTTTTGGTCTGGCAACTACGAACGTGACACAAAGAGCAATGACTTACTGGTGTGCTGGCCCCTTGGGCTACTGGTCCTTCAAAAGAAAGCAACCAAAACTAGTAGCCTTGTGGCTTCTGCTGGCATTTTGGCTACAGGCAAATAGACAGCATAGTTGGAGACGCTTGTGGAAGGAGGAGACCCATGCCGGGGCAGGGACAGCCCCGAGACACCATGGGAGATCCAGGCTGGGGCAGAGGAGAGTGAATAAGGACCAAGGAGCAGCAGAAGGAAACCACCACGCACTGATCCAGACCTCCTGCACCACCGTCACCCCACCGAAGGGGCTGGGAGGGCAGGAGTGCAATGCGTGGGGACAAGGCGGGGAGTTGGGACTAGGCCGGAGGAGAACGGATCTTAGAGCAATGAAAACTCAGGGGAAGGGGGAGAAACAGTGTTTCCCTAAATGTGGTTTTCAATTGTGTGGTTGGTTTGTTTGTTTTCTCAATGCATGAATTAATTATCAAAAGTTTATGTTAATCTGTTTTACATTAAATTAAGTGAAAACCTCCAGGTCAACACCGTTTTGCTCCCACTACAGACTTCTTGCTCCCTTGGTCTGTTTTTTTGTCCCCTCTTCTTCCATCTGCTGTTCCTGGCCACACACCCGTGGGGACGTGGTTTGCTTTCAGGCATGTGTTTCCACAAGCTGGGCTCTCCCTGCACTGAATGTTTCTCAACACACAATTCATTGGTGGCCGCGGGCATCCAACTTATCTTCAGCCTGCTTCTGCTGTGGGACGTGGGGCTGCCTTGATGTGTGATTTCAGCAGCTCTTGCAGCATCGGAGGGAGTGGAGACATTGGTGTGGGGGGAAGCCACCACTGAGTCCTGCCCTACCACAAATAGCGTCCCGTCTGAGGGTCCCCACAGCCGAGAGATAACTTCTCTCCCACTACAAAGTCTGACCTGGCCATCAAGGGAACAGGGACACCTCACGCAGAGGTGGGGAGAGGCCAGAGCAGCTGGGGAGTGCGTGGGATGGGCACCCAGCGTCCGTGTTCAAAAGGACCTCTTCAGAAAGCCCTCCCCAGCTGCAGTATCACACCAGCACTCCCTCAGCGTGTGAGCCAGATGTGGACCTGTCAGGCAGCTTGGTGCTCCAGGAGCAATCCCATCGTAAAATCCAATGGATGGGCTCCCATCCTTTGCAAGCAGAGGTATCGCGTCTGTGTGCCTGAAAGGGGGTGGCTTTTCTGCTCTGAGGCCTCTCGTCATTACCACAGTGCACAGAAGACGACCTGAGTGGAGGCTCACTCTCGATAATGCAGAGGTGAGCCAGTGCTTTGCGGCTACTGCATCCTTTACCCTACCTGGGGTCTCTGCGCCTTGCTCACAGTGCTGTGGCTGAGAGGCAGAAGGTGGGGAAAGCCTGGTCAGCCAGGATGAGACCTCTGGTAGAGCTAGAGAAGAAATCTTGGGGGCTGCTGGGCACTTGGAGTGGTTGGATGGGCATCCCAGAAATGGTGGCAGTAATTAATTGCTTGGGTTTTGTAGAAAGAGACAGGATAAGTCTGCTGGGATTCTTCCCAAGAGAAGCAGCTTAGGGAGAAGATAAGCCACTGCCTTGCCTCCCTTATTCTGCAGCAAGGGTTTCCTCCAGCTCTGGTAGGCAAGAGTTAATCCTGGTCTTCTGGAGATGAAAATGAGAGAGGGAGAATGACATGAGATTGTCCACTGGTTTGTGAAACCTCCCAGAAGACAGCTTGGCTACAAACTCCCCAGCTGCAGAGCATCTTCTGAAGTCTGCTCAGCAGGCTGGGGAGCCGGAGGTCCTCAGAGAAGAGGAGCTGCTGTTTATGACAGCTTGGTCAGGAACCTGGTGAGTCAGCCCAGGGAGTCTGGAGCACGAATTGTGCGAGGAGGGGGGAAAGAGAGGGTCTGAACCAAGCCCTGAGGTAGGTCCCTCTACAGCTACCTGAAAGGAGGTTGTAGTGAGGTGGGTGTAGTAACAGGCGACAGGAGAAGAGGAAACGGCCTCAAGTTGCGCCAGGGGAAGTTTAGATTGGATATTAGGGAACATTTCTTCACTGAAAGGGTTGTTGGGCACTGGAACAGGCTGCCCAGGGAAGTGGTGGAGTCACCATCCCTGGAGGTGTTTAAAAGACGGGTGGACGAGGTACTTAGGGACATGGTTTAGTAGTGGGCAGGTATGGTTGGACTCGATCTTAAAGGTCTCTTCCAACCAAATGATTCTATTCCTGATCTCTTGTAGGATGCAAACCCAGCTTGAATTCTGATGATATATGATTTTTTTTCTTAGTTTAATCTGAGAACTCATAAGAGTGCTTGTGCTAGGTCAAGCCAGAAGTCCTCTTCACCTGAGGTCTGCTCTCCAGCTGTGGCTGTGCCTCTGTGCACAGCCGGCAGAGCCCCCAGGGATGCTCAGGGGGCCCTGGAGAATCAGAGACCTCCTGGGAGGCGGCTGGCAGGACTGGGCCAGCCTCTTGGTGCTGGGGGCCCACCTGCTGCCTCCTCCAGCTGCTCCAGGGAAGAAGAAATGTCTTGAATCCAAATGAGTGCCCAAGAATTTAGTGTCTGAACAATGCTTTTTACTTGGTATCACTTCACACTCTTTTATAAACTCCACAGACTGACCTTGCCATGATTTAGTAACAAGAAGAATAACAAATCAACTTCACACGTTATAAAGGACTCGCAGTGAAAGCATCACAATCTGGGTATGTACGTTTTGCAAAATTTAACGATACTTTCTACTATGTTTTATTGAAAAGAAAGACTTTTTAGGTGCAGTTTGCAGAGGATGCCTCTCAATGTCAAACTCTGTGCTTCCAACAGCACAACCCCATCCATGTTTTTCTTGACGGGGTTGGAAGATATGCACCCCTGGACTTCCATCCCATTCAGCGCAGTGTTCACCATAGCTCTCCTTGGGAACAGCATGCTGCTGCTCCCACATCTTCTCTCACCGCTACTACAAACGCATGGCAGTGGTGGAGCTGGCCTGTGCCAACACCGGGTTCAGTAACGTCATCGTGGTTCTCTTCATCGTGGAGTTGGATCTGTTCTTCATTGGGCTCTCCTGCCACGGGATCTTGAGGACCGTGTTGGGCCTGGCATTGAAGGAGGACAGACTGAAGGTATTTGGGACCTGCCTCTCCCATATCTGCATCATCCCAGTCTTCTACACCCCTGTGGTTCTCTCATCAGTAATCCACAGGTTTGGTTGACGTGTTGACTCTTACATGCACATCTTGATGGCTAATTTCGACCTCCCTCCATGGTGTATGTTGAAACCAAGCAGATCCATGACCGGGTGGGTGCTCATTACATTTTTCTCTCAAGAGAATCTAATTTCTCGCACATCCCATCCACAGGAGCATGTACAGATATCCATACAACTGCACATGCAAATTTCAGCCCATGATGAGACACAGAAATTAGCCCTGGACACGTAAGGATACAATCAGCCTGGAGAACGGAAGACTCGGGGGAGACCTTATTGTGGCCTTTCAGTACTTAAAGAGGGCTTATAAGAAAAACATTTCAGCAGGGCCTGCTGTGATAGGACAAGGGGTAATGGTCTTAAACTAGAAGAGGTGAGGTTCAGACTAGATATATGGAAGAAATTTTTTACAATGAGGGTGGTGAAGCACTGGCACAGGTTTCCCAGACAGGGGGTAGAAGCCCCATCCCTGGAAACGTTCAAGGTCAGGCTGGACGGGGCTCTGAGCAACCCGATCTAGTTGAAGATGTCCCTGCTCATGGCAGGGGTGTTGGACTAGATGGCCTTTACAGGTCCCTTCCAACCCAAACCCTTCGTGATTCTGTAACTCCACAGCAAGTGCATGATCCACTTTAAACAACTCCCATCTCTTCTGAATGTTTCCAAGTTTAAGACCTGAGAATTACGAGAGGATTGTACATATCTGCTGAAAATGGTAGCATTTTGGGTCATCACTGCCTGTAGCAAGCAGCAAAGCCTGCTTGGCAGACTGAGGAGGGTGCTAAATCTAGAGGTCAGCCTACGTAGAACTGGAGATTTTCAGAGTATTCAGCTTTGACATAATGAGCTGGAGGTAAATAACATTCTTGTTTGAGCTCCACAGGCTGCATTTCTTTCCTTTTTATGTGCTAAAGAAATGAGCTGGTGGCCTGCAGGTCCTCTCCAAAGAGCTATTGAGGCTGCTGGACCATTGAACTAAAGCGGGTGGGGGAAAGAGGGGCCAACCCATCTGCTGTTGGCAGGCAGCTGGGAGAGGAGAGAGGTTCGAGGTGCTGGCCCTCGCTGACAGCAGAGAGGGTGGGTAGTGGGAGATGCCCTCTCCTCGGGCACACGGCACGGGCACAGACCAGCCCAAGGCCCCACGCCGGCTCCCAGCCTCTTGGCTAGATGTGCAATGGGTGATGACGCATCTGCCTGGAGGAGGGTTGTTTGCATTCTCCAGCGTAAGCTCTGAGGACAGCCTCAAGTTAAACCTGCTGCATGCACCCTATCCCCCCTCAACAGCGAAGGCAGAGCACTGTCCCCCTTCTCCACCCCTGTATGCACTGGGGGACTCGGGGGGACCAGCTCCCAGGGTCATGGGGAAGAGCACAAACACCTGTAAGCACTGGGGTTTTTTAGCTGTCTTTTCAGTTGTGATTGTCCTCATATGACTTCGATGAGATTTCTGTTGCCTGAGTTATTTATTGATGTGCTAGGCTGCTGTAGATCTGATTCACAGATCAGCACTGCAAGTACAGCACAAAAAAAAAAAAAAAAAAAAGAAATAAATCCATAATATTTCTACTGAATTAATGTATCTACTTCCTTTATTTTCTCCATGTCTTAGAATAAGAAATTTGTTTTGTCGTATAGCTGTCATATTTATAAATCTAGACTATTACAAAAGCACATTCCTCTGCACAGTATTGAATTTATGTGGCACAGGAACAAAGTCTGACCTATTTTAGTAGTATATCTGTAGCTGTTGCATCCCTGACTCGCTTTTGCAATCACAGCCCGGCAGGTAAGAAATGCCCATATCCAGCAAGCTCACGTTGCATGTGGTGGCTCATTGCCCATGCTACCATGAAGGTCACAGGGTCTTGCGGGGTCTCTGTTTGCTTCCCCCAGGCTGTCCTCGGCAGTTCTTCTACTGGACAGAGATCTAGGGAAGGATGTGAATTGGGATGTTATGAAGCTTTTTATGAAACCACTATACCCAAAGTAGTAGAGATGAGAGATTATGGGAGAACTTTGCAAAGCTGGATAATGAAGTGATCAACGGGACTGTAAAGTTCAGTATAGACTCATTAAAACTGAGGTATTCTAGCAAAACACAGCCATATTTTTGCATGGACAGTATTGGACTATGAGCTGTCCATCCCCACTCAGCAATAGGCATCTTGGAGTTAATACTGATGACTCCTTGAAAACACAAGTGGTACCCAGGCACTTCTTCACTCCAGACTCCTTGTCATCACCACAGGTTTCATTCAGTCCCCTCAGTGAGGCGATGATTGGCGCAGGTCAGGGTCAGTACACAGCGATTTCTCTCTGCCACTCCTTCCTTCTCACTCATTTCCAATGCTCCAGCACAGGCTGATCCACAGGCCACATTCCCATTGGGAGCGTACTTGCTCCAGTGTGAGTCCTTCATGGGCCGCAGTCCCTTCGGGGTCTCTCTGCTCTGGCATGGGCTTATTCATGGGCCGCAGTCCCTTCGGGGGTGTACGTACTCTGTTGTGGGTCCTCCACAGCCCACAGTCACTTCGGTGGGAGTGGTTCTACCACCATGGAGCATCTTCTACTGCTCTGACCTTGGCGTTCCCCTTGCTGTTTCTCACTCTTTTAGTTCACTCCTCCTCTCTCAGTCTGACATTTTCTGCCCTTTCTTAAGTGTGTTTTCACAGAGGCACCACGACCTCCCCTGGCTGGCTCAGCTTTGGTGCATGATGGCTCTGTTATTGATACAGCTGGAACCACGTGTCCAGCACAGGGCAGCTCTGGACCTCCCTCCTGGCCACCCCCGCAGTCCCCTCCACTACCCAGATCTTACCACTTCCCAGTACACCTCCCCACAAATATCTTGAGCTGCTATTTACAAATATTGTTTTGCTTTGTGCTGTGTGGATAATGAGTTAATTTGTTCCTAATTTGGGAAATTAAGCTCTTCATCAGATTTATGCTAGAAATATCTGCTTCCACAAAGTGGTATTTATCTGTTCCTTCCAAAAATAATTTTCTAAATTATAGGCAGTGAATAAATGCAAGAAAAAGAAGACACAGTGAAAAAGTTAGTATTAGATGAAAGTGTTTTAAACTGTCTGTCTATCCCAGTGCCTTTCAGGGACATGTTGGGATGCACTGCAAGGAAAGGAACAACTCCCAGCTACATGTTAACTCCTGAAGGGCTCTGACTGCATCCATAAAGCCATCAACCTGCCAAGCTTGTGTAGTCTTTTACTACAGTACTAGTGTTTGCTGCACAAAGCATATTTGCTCTACAATTTGCAGCCATAAATTATTATTTGTGTTGTGATAGTGACTGAGAGCCTGCCAAGGGCTAAAGCAGCATGCTGCACAGTCGAAGAGGAGGAGCACATTCCCCATCCCCAAAGCTAAGTCAAGAAAAGTCAAGAGCTGGGTGCAGTTCAACGGGCATTTCTGGCATCGGAAATTTTAACTGAAAGATGGATCGTCTGTATCTGTTTGATCCTCATCGCGCAGATGATGAGGTTGAGAACATCAGGAATCAGGACGTAGATGTTCCCTCTGGTCCTCTTGCCTGTTACCTGGGAGAAGAGACCCACAACCACCTCTCCACAGCCTCCTTTCAGGGAGTTGTAGAGAGTGATAAGGTCTCCCCTCAGGCTCCTTTTCTTCACACCGAACAACCCCAAGTCCCTCAGCTGCTCCTCATAAGACTCGTTCTCAAGACCCTTTTGGGCAACCTGTGCCAGTGCTTCACCACCCTCATTGTAAAATATTGCTTCCTTATGTCTAGTCTACATCTTCCCTCTTTTAGTTTAAGACCATCACCCCTTGTCCTGTCACTACAGGCCCTGCTAAAAGGCTTTTCCTCATCTTTCTTATAAGCCCCCTTTGAGTACTGAAAGGCCGCAGTAAGGTCTCCCCAGACCCTTTCCCCGGCTGAACACCCCAACTCCCAGCCCATCTCCCAGCAGAGCTGCTCCAGCCCTCTGGGCATCTCTGTGCCCTCCCCTGGCCCCGCTCCAGCAGCTCCGTGTCTCTCCCGTGCTGAGGCCCCAGAGCAGGAGGCAGCACTGCAGGGGGGTCTCACCAGAGCGGGGCAGAGGGGCAGAATCCCCCCTCGACCTGCTGCCCATGCTGTGGGGATGCAGCCAGGGTACAGGTGGTCTTAAAATCACAGAATCATAGAATGGTTTGGGTTGGAAGGGACCTTAAAGATCATCTAATTCCAACCCCCTGCCACAGTCAGGGACACCCTCCGCTAGATCAGGTTGCCCATAGCCTCATCCAACCTGGCCCTTAAGCACTTCGAGGGATGAGGCATCAACAACTCCTCTGGGCAACCTGTTCCAGTGCCTCACCACACTCACAGTGAAGAATTTCTTCCTAATATCTCATCTAAATCTTTCAACTTCAGACTGTTGCCCCATGTCCTATCACTGCACTCCCTGGCAAAGAACCCCTCCCCAGCTTTCCCGTAGCCCCTTCAAGGCACTGGAAGGCTGCGATAAGGTCTCCCTGGAGCCTTCTCTTCTCCGGGCTGAACAACCCCAACTCCCTCAGTCTTCTGGGCTGTGAGCCCACATTGTCAGCTCATGTCCAGCTTTTCATCCACCAGTACCCCAAGTCCTTCTCGGCAGGGCTGCTCTGGATCCCTTCATCCCCCAGCCTGTGTTGATATTGGGAGTTTATCTGCCCCAGGTGCAGGACCCTGCCCTTGGCCTTGTTGAATCTCATGAGGTTCACCTGGGCCCACTGTCTCCAGACTGTCCAGGTCTCTCTGGATGACATCCCATCCCTCAGGCAAGTCAACTGCACCACTTGGCTTGGTGTCATCCACAAACTTGCTGAGGGTGCGCTCTGTCCCACTGCCTACGTCATTGGTAACGATATCAAAGAGCACCGGTCCCAGTACAGACCCCACTTATCACCGAGCTCCATCTGGATGCTGAGCCATTGACTGCTGCCCTCTGGATGTGACCATCCAACCCGTTCCTCATCCATCAGTCAGGGTGTAGGAGAGGCAGATGATGGCTTTCAGCCTTGGGGCTAGCAGGATGGCAGTCAGGCCATACGCCAGGCTGGGGTGATGGTGGCACGGGTTCATCACATCCTGCTGCAGGCAGAAGGAGAGTGCCAGCACCTTTTCATCCCCCAGTCCCCCAAGTCCTTCTCGGCAGGGCTGCTCTGGATCCCTTCATCCCCCAGCCTGTGTTGATATTGGGAGTTTATCTGCCCCAGGTGCAGGACCCTGCCCTTGGCCTTGTTGAATCTCATGAGGTTCACCTGGGCCCACTGTCTCCAGACTGTCCAGGTCTCTCTGGATGACATCCCATCCCTCAGGCAAGTCAACTGCACCACTTGGCTTGGTGTCATCCACAAACTTGCTGAGGGTGCGCTCTGTCCCACTGCCTACGTCATTGGTAACGATATCAAAGAGCACCGGTCCCAGTACAGACCCCACTTATCACCGAGCTCCATCTGGATGCTGAGCCATTGACTGCTGCCCTCTGGATGTGACCATCCAACCCGTTCCTCATCCATCAGTCAGGGTGTAGGAGAGGCAGATGATGGCTTTCAGCCTTGGGGCTAGCAGGATGGCAGTCAGGCCATACGCCAGGCTGGGGTGATGGTGGCACGGGTTCATCACATCCTGCTGCAGGCAGAAGGAGAGTGCCAGCACCCAGGAGCTGCAGAAGCGAAGGGCTAGAGCAGAACTTCTGTCTCTCCTCTGCCCCAGGCAGAGCATCCTCCGCATTCACCTTCCCCCGCTGTCCCAGCCAGGATGGGTCTGTGGCCCAGGCTAAGGACAGGCCTCCAGAGACGTGCTCTGTACTCTGCACATCACAGTGGGCCACAGGAAGGGGCTGATGCTATTGTACATAATTTTAAAAATTAAAAATCTGCTCCCCAGTTTTGGGGGTTTTACCTCTTTGCAGTCTTTTAAGGATGTGTAGGCATTTTCCCTCCTGAGACAACAAGACACAAACACCAGTTCCACCAAGGTCTTCCCTCAAGTGGTTAAAGTTGACTTGTACTGCAAGAGGTTATGGTTTGCCACAAAGCTACCGAGGGCCATCAGCAACAACGTGGACATCTCCATGAGCACCAGTGAAGAAGATTCAAGAGAAACAAGCACTACAACTGATTTCCCTCTACTTAAACCAGAATCTGCCCAGCACAATACCTCCTGAAGACCGACAGACAAAATGATGGACAACATGGCCAAAAAATAGTACATCGGATTCAGTTCTGCCTTGCTGCATAAAAGATGAGGAGGCATTGCCAGACTCACAGTGGAACAGACAGAGCAGAGGTGAAAAGTTTCCAACCCTGAGAGACCTGCTGGGGGAAAAGCACAGCCCTGAAGCTGATATTCTTGAATGCTGACATGAGCTCTGTGCAGATTTGCTCGAGCTCCTAAGCCTTGAAGTGAAGAACGATGTTTATCATCTTGCTATTGTAATCAGCAACAAGAATTCAGAAGCAAGGATGAAGTGCAGAGAAGCATCAGTATATGCTGCTTTGAATTCCTGGCTCAGGCTCAGCCCTACCTCACTAAAGCCTGTGGAAATATTTGCACTGACTCTAGCAGGAAAGGAAAAGGGCCTCTGTATTTCAAATCCCCAGTACGATCCTTGAGAAACTTACACTATTACAACTCGCAATAGCACTCACAGACTCACTCCCCGTTGTGCTGGGGGCTGAACAGTTGCCGCAGCTAAAACATCCGCACTCCTGAGGGTCTCCTGACAGGGTCTATCACAGACACGGACCCGTGGTGCTTGTGGACGAAGGAGATGCTGGTAAATGCTTTGTCCCAATGCAAGTAAACTTCTTATTTTACACGGAACAGAAGTCTGAGGAAAGGATAAGGACTGGAAATTTAAGTTACAGGGGACTTTGAAGGTAAGGGTAAAAAAATTACCTTGCCAAGTCCAAAGTAAGTGTTTTTCTGCTTAGTCTAAATTCTGTAGTTTTTGTCTTCCTAGCGTAGTTTGTCAATTTGGACGTCTCCCACCCTGGTGATCTCAGCGAGGGCACAAGGTATGTTATGGTAACAACAGCAAAATTTCAAGCTGATAAATATGCTCACAAAGCACCATCTGGGAATAGTTTCTTTCCTCCCACGGTCCTGACAAAGACCCTGTCTGACAAGCAAATGAGTCAGGGCCTTTCTCAGATTTTGCATCATCTGAGCTGAAGAAAGTGTTGGAGACATGGCTCTAACCCCCCGAAAACGCTGGTAACTTCTGCTTGGCTGCAGCTTTGCTCACTGGGAGCCGAGTTACGTCACATCTGAAAGGTAACACAGACCCTGAGGAACGACCACGCTTGTCCGACACCCACAGCGCGTTAAGCTGTGGCAGTGTCTGAGCTCAGGCTACGGGCGTTTGCCGACAGTCCTGAGTAAGTCTGGGACGAATCCTGGCAATCACAAAAAGAGCAGTGCTGCAGATGGCAGAGGGAACTTGCGATAAAACCAGACTGCAGGAGCACAGAGAGGTCGCACGTTGACGATGGAGGAGAACCAAAACCCAACAGCTTCCAGAGGCACCCACAGACCTGCGCTTCTCCCTGCGGCGCAGCGACCCACACGGGACAAGCCACAGGCTGCCCTGTTTGATAGGACACCCTTAGAGGTGCCTATAAAACAGGCTGCCCTGTTTCATGGGACACAGCACCGTGGTGGAAGAACTCAGCTGCTCCAGGGGACTTGATCTGTGCAGGCAGCTCTGCACCGTGAAATGATTCTGGCCTTCTCCCCACCGCATCAAAATACTCACCTGGACAGGCTCCTGGAGTCCCAGAAGAGAAAAAAGGCTGAGCTGCCCGGCTGGAAGGATCATGATCAGTGGCACAAGGTCCGGCTGGAGAGCAGACACCAGGGTGACTAGTGAGTCAATGCTGGGGCCAGTGCTGTTTAACCACTTCGTTAACGACCTAGATGACGGGGCAGAGTGCACCCACTGCAGCTCTGCAGATGATACAAAACTGGCGGGGGGAGGGATGGTTGATCAAGCCCCTTAATTCTCCTCCAGCGTCCTGCTGTTTTCATTTCGGGAGGGGGACGGTCAGCTTTAGACGGCCCTCAGCAATCCCTCTTCTAAGACTTTCCCAGTCTCCTTTTAAACTCAGGTAAATAATTCAGATCCTCTGATTCTCTGACCTGCAGCCCGGTCAGGGACACGATCAGACCACGCCGTGCTCTCGTCCTCTTCTTCCTCGCCACCATCCCGAGTGTCCCAGCTTTCTGCAAGGACGTTGACCGAAGGGTAAGGAAACACGCACAGCCCCATCGATGGTGGGGAACGGGCAGCTGGGGGGTCTCCACAGACGTGGACAAAGGGAGCACCTCACCGCCCTCCATCTTTGTAGTCCACCGTCCTCCCTCTCGGTACCCCACCATCCACCATCTCTATGTGAAACTCGTCCCCTTTTGGGGATTTTTGTTATTGTCCTTGTTTCCTTGTATTTAACCTATCTATCTAAATGGAATGTACACACATATACAAATATACATATATAAAGTGTACCTATGTATAAATCAGGGAGCTGCATGGAGGCACCCAGAGGGGCGGAAGGCACCAGGGCTGTGCCTCTTCACTGTTCAGAATGCAAAAGTTTCACAGAGCAGGGCAAAACTGGGGATTTTCCTGAATACAGAATTTTTGCCTTTTTTTTTTTTTTTTTTTCCCAGCCAGTGCCCCAAAGCTGCCTTCACTCCCATTTTTTTCACGGAAGACAGGAAAACCTACTCGTACGCAGCCCTGGGGTGCTCACTCTCCCTGGAGAGGAAAGGAATCAGCTGTGACTCCCTGAGTGAGACCCGCGGGGATGCGCGGCCGGTTAAATACGCTTTCCAGCCCTCTGCCCGCTGCCTGCCCGCAGCGGTGCGTGCAGCCGGGGCTGCTCCTGGTCGCCAGCCCACCTCCTCTGCTGTACCCTGGGGTAAGTACGGGGTGGGCTGCCTGAAGATGACAGAATAGAGATGTTCTTCCTCTGCAAGGACAATTCGTTTGAGGGCTTGCATCAAACCAAAAATTTACAAAAGTCTCTGGCAGAAACAACAAACCAGCATGTTAGAAAAGTGCTAGGAGCAAACTGCTTTACTAAATATTACTTTTGATCTAATATATACAGATGTGCTTGATATGAAAAGCCACCCTAAAAATCAACCTTGGTCAATAATTAAAGATTTCCCTCATTCTCTCAAGTGCTACGTGAATGTGTAAGTTTATTTCCACAATGCTTTTGCTTCCCACAGGAGCAAAGAGGGATCTTCAGCTCCTCGGCTTTAGGTTCTTTACACCCTCAGCAGCCTCTTTCGCTGTCCCAGTTCTCCCTCTCCCACGCTACTTAGTTCAGCTTCAGAGAGCTTTTTTTCCTCATTCCAGGGGCAGCCAGCTATAACTCTTGTCCCTACGTGACTCTTGCCCCTGATCAGGGAAGCGGGTGTTTGCTGGCTTCGGAGGAGCCACACCATGAGCCGTGCTGTTTGCACACACGACTGCTCTCCCGCCCCTGTCTTTCAGGCCTGACCCTATGGCCATGTGAAAACTTGATTATTTTTTTTTTTTTTTAATAGCAGATGAGGTCTTAGGGTGTGTGTGTGTGCCTGCAGACAAACTATGGGACAAAACTCCATCAGTTTGTGTTCCTCAGTTATGCAAAACGTATTCATTTCCAGCTGAATAGAGACATGCACATTTTCCCCGATGAGCCGAGGCAAGAGATGAGGGTGCCTCGCTGTGACCACCAGCTGTTCAGCTTGTGCATTTCAGATGCACGAAATGTAACTTGCAGAGAAACTTGTTTGGAATATTTCTTTGGAAATTTCCCCCTCTTGACCCAGCCTCCCGTCGCTGAGCATCACAGCTGATCTGCCCAGGGAACGGCCCAGGAGAGCAGGCGGCTTCCAGAGTGCTTAAATGGAGACCTGGTGTTTGCTGTTGGCTTTTCTAATGGCCTCAGGCAGACAAAACACCACTTCAGGTTCTGGTCTGATTTGAGCCTCTGGATTTCTTCCTTTCCATTTAACCTTTTTGGCAGCTGTAAAGCACAAATCCATTTTCCTTCCATCAGGGTTAGTTTGGTTAATTGACCTGCAGGTTTAGCTGATAAAGCTCCCTAAAACATTACACATTTTGCCGTACTTAAACAAAAAGGGAAGAAATCAATACAGAGTCACATATAATGGGGCTACTTCTCATCTCAGAGTGAGGTGTTATCTCTGCGGCCTGACCGCATTCCTTTCAGCACAAACATCGACCTTTCTCTGCCTTTGTCCCTGTCTCCCCTCCCCTCTCCTGTCCAGGAGCTTCAGTCTGGCAGGGACCAGCATGGCCAGGGCTGCTGCTGGGAGCAGCCAGCCCCGTTCCCAGGTCTCCATCCCACCTCTCCTCCTTCCCCAGGCAGGAGCACCCTGGCCCCGGTGTTTTGTCCGTCTGGTGCTGCTGAGCTTTCTGGCACCTCCCAAAAGGCCGAGCACTCCTGAAACCCTGGGCTGGGGACTACAACTAGGGGAGACTAAACGGTGCACTGCTCTTTACTTGTTATCTGCTTCTGTGCACAGCCCAGACGGTGACGCCGGGGCTGTTCCACTGTGGCGTTTCCTTGGTTGATGCGATGGATATGCATGAGGGCAGCTGCGCGGGGGTTTCTGGGCTCTCAGGAGCCTGTCCTCCCAGCATCGTTGTAGCTGGGGTGTGTGTGGGGTCTCATAGCAGGTCTTTTATTCCAAGACAATATTATTTCCAGACCACCAGACCATCAGCACCTGAGATGTCATCTTCCAATAGGACTGGGTCCAGTCCCCTGACCTTCATCCTCACCGGCATTCCCGGCCTGATGGTGAGCAGCTACTGGATGGCATTGCCTCTCTGCTGCCTGTACCTCCTCATGCTCCTGGGGAACGGCACCTTGCTCTGGACGATAAGGACAGACCACAGCCTCCACACACCGATGTACTATTTCCTTTCCATGCTGGCCGTGGCAGACCTGGGCTTGTCTCTCTCCACCCTGCCCACCATGCTGGCCATTTTCTGGTTTGAGTCCACCTCCCTCTGTTTCGAGGCGTGCATTGTCCAGATGTACTTCATCCACTCCTTCTCTGCCATCGAGTCTGGGGTCCTGGTGGCCATGGCCTTCGACCGCTTTGTTGCTATTTGCCACCCTTTGTGCTATGCCTCTGTTCTAACGAGCTCCCTGATGAAGAAGGCAGGGGCGGCCATCTTCACGCGGGGCATCTGTGTGGTGCTACCCGTTGCCATCCTTATCAAGAAGATGCCTTTCTGCAGGTCCCGTGTCCTGTCCCACTCCTTCTGTCTGCACCAGGACATGCTGAGGCTGGTTTGTGGGGATGTCAGGGTGAACAGCTTGTACGGGCTGACCGCAGTGCTACTCACCAAGGGCCTGGACTCCCTGACCATCCTCCTGTCTTACGTGATGATCATCAGAGCCATCTTGAACATCATCTCCCAGGAAGCACGAGCCAAAGCCTTTAGCACGTGCATCTCCCACCTCTGTGCCGTCCTGGTCTTCTACTTCCCGCTCATTGGCTTGTCTGTCATCCACAGGTTTGGGAAGCGCCTGCCCCCCCTGACTCACACGCTCCTGGCTGACGCCTACCTCCTGGTGCCGCCTCTCCTGAATCCGCTCGTGTACAGCTGGAAAACCAAGCAGATCCGCAGGCGGATCCTCATCCTGCTCTGTCCGAGAGGGACCCAGCAGCGGGTCTAGTCCCAGAGCCGCAAAGCCCCAAATCTGGTCTCCTCCTTCCTTTCCTCTCCAGACTGGTTGCTCATGGACAACATCTTCTGCCAGAGAAAGCCACTTGTGCCAGAAGAAACATGCCACCTCTTCTGGAACACATCTCTCTGCCGCTCCATGGAGGGATGGGTTATGGAAATTCACATTATTCCGCCCCCCTTTTCGGGGTGCCGCATTTCTCAGAAAGGCTGCAGGAGGGCAGAGCTGGTCCGGCTGTGAGACGAAGCTGTCCTCCTTGCAGGTGGGGAGAGAGGAGGCTGCTGAGAGCAGGGTTTCATCAAGGGATTCACTGCCGGCAGCAGTTTGGGTCTCTGAAGGAATACAGTGTTGCCAGACTTGTGCTTTTAATTACAATCTCTCTATATCTGTCCTTTATATGAAACTGTCGGTTCCCAGGGGTTTGTGATCATATGAGACTCAGCTTCCATGATACAACTAATGTGATTCTACATTTATGGAGGAGACACGGTACAGCCTGTGGACTGTAACCGAAGGACACAAAATGAGAAAACTGCCTCCAGCCTCATTGCAAGGTCTGTAAGGGGAGTGTATCGTTTTCCCTGTCTCATGATACCGTCTGCTCTAACTCTTTGGGAACATCACAAAAACCTCTCCCCACCTCCCAGGTTAAGATCCAAATGAGGGTGGGCTGGCCTGGAACGGAGGTACAGGGTGCAATGCGCATGCAACGCCATCCAAAGGCATCCTGCGGCTCGGGGTGCTATGTGTATATTGCACGTTTCCTGAGAGATGCAGGTGATGTGGAAGTGACATGCTTCATACCGGGCCCCTTTCGGAGCACCAGGCTGTCATTATGGAGCCTCCACCCAGTCCCCGGGCAATCTACCTCCCGATTAAACACCCTCATGTAAAATATTCCTCCCTGTGAGACAAATCCCAGTGACTTTGTCATGTCTGCAGGGTCCTACCAAATCATTTGCTCCTTTCTGCCCCCAGATCGGTGCCTTCAGCCTTCCTCATGGGCTGGTCTCCTCCTCTGGGCTACCTCAGCCCAGCCTTTGCCTCATCCCAGTAGCTGAGCGGCCAAGAACGAGGGAGCAGAGTGAAAAGGAGAAAAAAGAGAAACCATGACCTTGCAGGTGAGGGGCCGCAGCCCCCATCTCATGGGAGAGGGAGTGCTGCAGCGATGCTGCCAGAGGCACTCACGCTGGGGAGGGACGAAGGCAGAGGAAACCACAGATGTCAGCGCAGGCACTTGGCAGGGCCGGGGTCCGGCCGTGCAGAGAAAGGCTACAAGGTCAGGATTAGGACCGGAGCTCGGAATGCCCTGGCCGTCTGTTAGCAGGTCCCAGCAAACTGGGAGATGCCGCGCACTGCAAGCATGTGCTGGAGAGCTTTGGTAGTGAGAAAAAAAAGGGGGTCTTTCTCTTTAGGCTTTTATTTGTTTCCCACCCACCCCCTACAGCTCCAAAAGCTGCTTCGGCAAATGCACCAAGAGCTTCTCCCAGCCATCCTAGGTGCTGCTGTGCAGAATCCAGAAGGGAAGGATCGGTGCCGTGAAAGGGGGTTACGTGCGCTTTTTTGGCAAGCACTTACGGGAAAATTATACCCAGGCTTTCCTTTTTTGTCAGGGGAAGGAAGCGTTCCATCTCTTCCACAGTCTCTTAGGGCCTGTCACGGGGAGGAAGGAGCCAAGCAGTAAAACCAGCAAGGACACACGGGTGCTG
>JMFS01093619.1:0-22614 GCA_000699545.1 Podiceps cristatus | reverse complement strand
ACTTGTCACTGGTCTCCATCTGGACATCGAGTTTTACTTTGAACAAGTTTGCAGTGCAGCCTTAGCATTTCATCAGCCGCGACTCCCTTGAGAATAAATGACCGCACAGCTTTAGGAATCAAACAGAGGTATGGTTCATCATCTAGTCGTCTTTGCTTGGTTTCTCTCTGTGAAGCATGCCAAGGGTTGTTTTATATTTTTCAAAGATGTTCTGATGATGACGTTATTCACATAGGGATTTTGAGGTTTAGAAGCATACTTAAGTGGCAGTTTCTGCGTGGCAACTGGTATCTAGCTTTCGTATTCTGAGAATAATAGTGCCCTACAGAAGAAATGTGGTTAATGTTACTATAAATATGCCTAAATCATCTTCACTGAACCTTAGGAAAAAGGATATTGTATGTTAAAAATAATGAAATTTAAATGTGATCTTAATTACTCAGTGCTGACAGGAATTTGTCATGTGGAATTAAAAGAAAAAAAAAATCACTATGTGAAAATTGTCTTATCTGATCAAAGCTGGTCAAGGCATCAGAATATCTGTTGTGCCTGAGGTTTGCTCGTTTTCAGTACAAGGTGTGTATGCGTGAGAGTATGGATGAGATGAGGCACCGTGCTGAAGAAGACATCCTTTGCCATGCTCCCAGCTTCCTAAAACCCACCGATGTTTCAGCATCTCAAAGCAGTCAGGACAGAAACACGAGTGCAGATGTGACGGTATAGTGGCTTACCCTATAAAATTGCATACCAGGCCTCCTCAAGTGGTGAACCGTGAACCGTATTTTAGCATGAGGTTCACCAAAGCTGGTGAGCTCTTGCAGGAGGTGGACTGCTGGTGATGCCGGCCCACAGAGCTGCTGCGGTGGAGAGCAAGGAGTTCTCCAGACCAGGTCACTATGGCTGGGCTGGAGGTTCTCCCAGGGTAGGTGAAGGGAGGTTTTCCCTTTTTTGTAGGTTGATGTAACTTCATGGTTCTGGGGTAAAAACATAGCTACTGGGTTGAAGACGTAGACTGTGCCACAGGACGCGCACGACTGCTGTGATCCAAATACTTCTGCCATTCCCATCTTCTCCTGACCTTTATATCCCTCCTCAGTCTCTAGATTTTTCACTTCATGCAGTCTTTCAGGAAATAGCTGTGTTTCTGTGATCTCTTGAAGGATTTGAGAGCTTCTCTTCACACCGTGTGTGAGGAGGAGGGAAGGACGTTCTGCCCTCTTGCTTTGCACACCTACTGCAGTTTGGAAATGGTTGTATGGAGTGAGCTTCCCCTTCTCCACTGTAGACCCTGATTCTGTAGCATTATCTGAAAAAGAGATTTATTTTTTCCTCTATTGAGGCTGGAGAACAGGAGAAGGCAGCTCTTGGAAAGGGATTCCTTGCTTTTAGCTGTGCTAATTGTGTAGGAGAAGCCGTGTACTTATCCATTGACTTCTGATTACCCTTTAATTTTTTATACATTTCCTATTGATTTAAAGTTATGATGAGGTCATGGACATCAGCAAATTTGCAAAAGCCTGAGCGCTTCGTGGGGTCCTCTTTGGGCGTCAAGGCTGTCTTGCTTTTCTGTAACAAGATCAGTAACTAGTACGTGAATTCCTGTCATCTGCTGAAGGGAATCTTCCTGTTCAGGTTTAGGAAGGCATAAGGGATGCTGTAGGCACAACTGGAATTGCTGATTCCTGTAGTGTCTTGCAGCATAACGGTTTTGTGAATGGTGTGACCAGAAGCAACAAATTCACACTGAAAAATTAAGAGTGGCTGGATGAAGGCCACGACCCATCAATGCTGGAGGAGATAACCCACTATGGATGATTAATGTGGTATCTTTGATACAGCTGAAGAAAAACAGCCACTCATTTTGAGGCCAGTAAGTATTGTGGAGGCTTAAGTTTTCCTAATTTACACGTGTGATATGAGTAGTACAAGGTGCTGTGCTTAATGAACGGGCTGCGGGTCGGAAGCCCTTTGGGAGTCTGGGCTGTTGATGGGCTTGTGATGGGCTAAAGATTTACAGCAGGTCAGGACTGTGACTTGGCAGAAGTTGCTTTCCCTTTAATCTCCAACCCCCCCCCCCCCCCCGACAGCTATAATTTTAATGGGGTTAAATATACACACACATACACACACGTACATCTATTTCTACCTATCTACAGTGACTGTCTGGCGTTTTGACAGAGGTTCTCCTTTCTGCTAATGACTTATTGGAAATCACTCTGTAGCTAAGAGTCTTTTTTATGAGCTTTTTCCCTTGGTCGTACATGTTCGTTATTAGCTCTTGAATATATAGATGGCGGCTTTAAAAAGAAACTCTGGAAAAATTTGGCCCTAATTAGTCTTGCGTTGCTGTAACCTGTGTGTGGAGTGAAAACAAGTGGGAGTGGTAACTTCCTAAATTTTGTTGTTGAGATGTTCTTTTGGCAGTTACCTCTGTGCCTCGTGTGTAAAACATTTGTAGCGTAGGTAAAGCTGTACAACTACCGAGGCGTGGTATTAAAATAATTATTGTGCTGGTCACTTAATGTTGCTTAGTATATAATATCCTGTTGAAGTGATGTAGCTAAGGAGGAAAGACCAGGTCAGCAATGTGAAATAGTTGTCTAAAGTAGTTTTGATATATATGGTGTGAAGTATATTACGTATCATCTCATCCTAATCTTGTTAGCAAAGGTCTTGCTGATTATACAATAAAATATCTTAAAGACACCTTTGCTGGCACTGATACTGTTTGAGACATTCACTCACATGGAAACTAAACCCAAACTTTTCACGTGTGGCGTTTTGAAACGCAACCCTGCTTGGGATCTGAAGATGAGTTGCCTTTGAGGAACAGTATGCATGGACAGCATGGGAGATCACCGCTGACGTAGGGACTGAGTATTTCAGGTGACTAAAGTTAGGTGATGTCAATATGCCACCTTCAGCCTTACTCCACATCCTCTTCAGAAGTAGCTCTGCAGGAGGTTTGGGTGTGCAGCTGAAGCTGAGGGAGTACAGCGTCTTCTCTGCCGCCTTTGCTTCCTGGTGATACCAATAGCAAACTCGAGCCAGCAAACCGCAACGGGGTTGAAAATGGGGAAGGGAAATCACTGCCATCATTTGGTCTGTTTTGGGTTTTATGAAGGTGGGATGGTTTTTTTGGGGGGGTGGAGTGGGGTGGGGAAGGCGGGTTTACACAGTGGTGGTTGTACCTTGAGTTCTTCCCCGTGTTTTCAATGAAGTTTCAGTTCAGAAGGGTGTAGCACGCTTCCCTCTCCAAGTGAATTAATGCAGGATAGAATTACAGGATTGATTTATGAACTGGTTAACTGCTTTGATGCCTAATTGATTCAGTACAAGTAGGTACTTTGCAGCCCTTGTAGGCTGAGGCGTCGTCAGACTTCTGATGCAAATCAGAGTCTTAGCTGTCAATCTAAAACTGCTCTTGGAGAGCTGCTTTTTCCACACCGGTGTTTCGAGGATGCTGAGTCCTTTCCCAAGCCGACTGTTAAACTGCAGAGCCCGTCCTAGGTGCTGGAAATGAGAAGGTGGTACATATGGATACGTGCCGTATTACTTATTTGTACTGAGGGAGTACGTAGGAGTCCTAATCATAACATCTGGTTTGTGTTCCCCCTAAAATAGTCCATGTCGTATGTTGTCTTAATTATTTGTACCTACGGGATTCACGTTCACTGGTGCAAATGAAATTTTCTGCCTTTTTTGTTGCTGCTCTTTTTATCTTGATGCTTTGGTTGGATTCTCAGAAGTTGTGTTATATCCTCTATATCCTTATTCACTTTTAAAATTTTTTCTCCATGTAATTATAATTGAATTTTGCCCTTGGGCAGGTGTACTCATAATCTTTTAAGAGCAATTTTAAAAATAGTGAGGGTGAAGAGCTGCTCATAGAAAGTAACATTAGTTGAGTCTTTGGACTGTGGAATAGTGATGTGTGGTGTCTATTTAAAAAAAAGTAAGTTGTGGGAAAGATGATCTGTACATCTACAGACCCATCAATCTGACCTTGAGAGCAAACGGGGCTTTAGAGCACGTTAAAGGAAAGAATGATCGGCGACAGGCAGAAATTGCCAGGTAGGTTTGCCATTTGCAAGTGATGCTAATTTAAACAAAATATAACTTTGGCAAGAGTGCTAATGTTGGGGGGGGTGGGATGTTTTTTAAGCATTGTTTAGGATGGAGGCATCTGTAGTAGATAAATGCTACCCAGGCTTGGGAAGCCCCTTTGATTTAATGTCACCTGGAGTATTGTTGACATAGAGAAGCTGGAGTACACTCTGTGATGTGACGTATAAAGACCTTTTCACCTGTGTGGTAGCTGGGAAAACTGGAGTCAGCTGACAACCAAGTTTATCCTCCATTTTATCATTTCTAGTGACACAAAATCAAAAAATAAAATCGCCATGTTTATCTTCCTTTCTGTCACTCCTAGTGACATAAAGGTAATCGGATTCGTCAAACGGTAGATACCGAAGGGCAGCAGTTGGTGAGGTGTTAAACAGGTGGAGTTTAAAAGGGGACTATTTGGTAACAAGTTGGACCTGGAACCTGATTTAATGTTTTCATGCATGACCTGGGTGCAGATGTGCACTGATTACATCACTGATGACCTCATTGGAGATCCTGGGCACAGAGATCACACTATCATCCTGGAAGAGAATAAATAAATAAATAAATAAATAAAATGCCAGGGTGGGAATATGCAATGGCATTGCGCAATGCGGCCTTAGGCTCGCCGTGATTTACGGGAAAAGTCTGCTATAGATGAAGTTATATGAAAAAGACCCAGAAACAGTAATTGGTCTTGGAATTGTTATTTTTCAGCGTGATGCATTTCAAATGACAAAGTAAAACAGCAGTGAGGAGGAGGGAGAATAATATTATGGTTCAAAGCACTGGTAAGAGCATCTCCTGGGTAATATCATCACCCTCTGATCAGATGTTTTTTACTTTTAATCACCTGTTAGCAAAGAGGATTCTTCTGCTCATATTTTTAGGGAGTCTGATTGTTATTTATGCTTAAGTTCTTTATTGATTAGCAAATGCTCTTGCCTGCAGCTATTGCTTATCAGCATAAGAAACAGGTAGTATTCATTCAACAGTGCTTCACGGGTGCTAAACATAAACTATTGTTTCAATTACTGAAGGTGCACTTTGCCAAGCATGTAAGGGTCGTCTCATGATTTGGAAAAATGGAACAAATAACGATTTTTGAAATGAAACAAGTCCCAACGTTTAATCCAGAGAGTTTGATGATTCACTTTGGCGTCAGTCATTCGATGATCCTGTGCGTCGCTGTGTTGGGAAGCGAGTCACATCTACTCGGGTGCGGTACAAACTGGAAGCCAGTAATTGCAGAACATTTTGTCATGCAGTCTTCCCTTTTAAAACCTCTATTAAATTGTATAAGTCCTTCCCCCCCCCCTCCTTTTTTTAAGTGTTGCTCTCCAGCTCACAGCTTAGAGCAGATACAGATATTTTGTTTCCTAATCGTTACTGTGTCAGTCTTTTCCCAAATGGAAAAAAATATTTTTATAGTAAAATTTAACTATGTGAAAAGTTATATAAAGGCTTGTGACACTCTTAATATAGAACAACAGCCTTGAATGGGAACAGTTAAAGCAAAATAATGTGTTTATGTACCCACTCAGCATTGTTGGGCCTGGTGAACTTCTGGCTGGGTGTTCTCGCCCTGTGCGTTCCTGAAGTTAACCCCAAACTCACTGTTTGTGGAAGCCTGACCTTTCGGGGCCTCACAAGAGGTCTCAGGTCCTCTTCTGTATAGAACATATAATGTTCTAATATTGGGTGTGTATGTGGGGTTGTTTGGTTGGTGGTGGTTGGTTTTTGGTTGGTGTGTTTGTGTTGAGTTTGGGTTTTTTTTGGTTTTTTTTTTGTTTGTTTGGTTTTTTTTGTTTTTTTGGGGTTTTTTTAGTGTAAGGCTCCAGCTTTCTGCTGGAAATTGTTTCCCCAGTTTTGGTCGCTTGTGTGACAGACCCAGCAGTAGATGTAGTCCCTGCTCGTGATAAAGGTGATTTGGTTAAGTGCTCAAAGGATTGAAACATTAATTTCAACCATTTTAGCTTTTAATGATTTGGAAAATTCTAATAAAATCTCACGTGGGAAGAGTGATATTATTGGTGAGGAATGATGGAATCTGTGCAACAGCGATTATATGTTATAAGTTTTATGTAAAATTTCAGCAAGGTATATTTGCAAATTACCTTTTTATCCCCCTCACTGGATGATTCTTCATTTGTTGCAGCCTTCCTCTTGAGGGGGTCGAAAAGTGATTATTTTTAATACAATTCTGAAATGATCTTGTTAGTAACCTTGCAATGGTTTTGCATGAACATGTAATTTTCATGTAATGCGTCACTCCGCTGAGATTTGCATCAAATACTCCTCTTGCCAAGGCACCTTTGGGAAATGTGGAAATGTGACCAGGATAGGCAGGATTGCTAAATGCTCTGCAGCACATTAGCGGCCGGACGAGGTTTTGGAGTATCAAGGCTCGTTTGGCAGAGCAATATATGCTTGTTGACAAGTCACGGCACTGCTCATGTAGAAATAATTCTGTCTCCAGAGAAAGGAGGACGAAGATCCATGGGAAAACGTCTGCTTTTTGGTTCAATACAGAGGGGTGAGGCTTACAGGCAAAAGGCAGCTCTAAAGCAAACATGTAATAAAGGAATCTGCTGTGACTTTTGCTACTCGCTCTCTGTGTGTGAATTACTTATTGATTATTATGCCAGCCAACATTAACAGTGTGAAATTCTCTGTCTCGCCGAGGAAAGCTGCCATGCAAATAGTAACTACATTCATTTGCAATGGCAAACTGGGCTACCGTTAACTCACAGATTTTGTACCAACGCTGTAAAAATGTCCTGTTTGCTTTCTGATGTTAACAGGGGCTGTTGTGAAAGGTCCCGTCCTGTGTCGGATGGGCTGGTTTAATAATTGTCTTTGGCCGTAGAGCCCTGTCTGCTTTCAAGGATTTTGTGTGTTTACTGTTCGTGAAGCACTTCTGGATCCTGCCTTAAAACTCGACTGCAAATAGCAGAAAATGGTGGCTCAAGTTAAGCTTTTAAATGCTGAGCATTCAATATTTATCAGTTCTGGCTTTTTCTGTCTTTAGAATACTTGCCCTTTCAGACAGTCATTTCGGAAGGGGGGGGCTGAAGAAAATCATTATGTAATTTGTTATGTAGTTGATGGCGAGGGTTTAAACCCTGCTGATCCTTACTGCTTTTGTGGTGTTACTGCCCATTAAACTCCATTTGAAACCGGTGGCAGTACTAGGGCATGCTATACCTAGGGCAGCTGCTGTTTTCTCACCTGTAATATTTAACTGCCGGTGAGCTGTTAACCTGCTTTAATTTTACAGCTGAAATTTAAATCGACTTGTTTCCCGGGGAATGCCGTTTCATGGTTCAAGAGTTGTCGGGTGCTTCAAACTGCTTGTTAAACTTGCTGAGATGAGAAACACACCCCCTAAGTAAAGAGTTAACGCAGCTGGGGAATCTGACTGAATGCTTCCACCTTCTCTAAGATCGGGATTGTCATTAGTGGGACAATTTGACTAGGAGCCAGTTTGAGCAGCCTGGCTTAATCTAAATAAAACGCAAATGCTTCAAGCAAGTTTTCTCTGTCTTTTCCTGAATCAGGCTTTAATAAATAAATTAAACAGTGAAATGCAAAAGGCTCAAAATAGTACTGCAAAGCTCTTGGCAACCAAGAAAGCATCTTGTTTCTGCAGGCGGGATGAAGGGGGAAAAAAACCCAAGTTGGGTCTCCGTCCTCATCTTGCTTGCCCTGCAGCGGCCTGCCGGGACAGCTCTCCCTTTTCCCGGAGCTCATCCTGGCGGGTGATGCCCCTGGGAGCTGGGCACCACCTTCCTCTCTGCTTTGCTGTGAATTACGTTTGCTTTTGGGGATTGCAGCTCTCGGTATTTAAGTGTAAAAGGGCTCTGACGGGACCTGTGCTGCGGGAACCTCACCCAAGGCAAGCGCTCTGTGGTTCTGGTACTCGGGGCGCTCCGAGTGGCTCTGAAATTGGGTGTGTGAGTTTTTAAGATTGATGAATAAACATTGTGCAGGCGTCGTTTTTATGTTGTGGTGTGGATTTTTTTTTTTTATTTTTGTTTGGTTGGTTTGGGGTTTGTTTTTTTTTTTTTTTTTTTTTTGTCTTTGAAACCACTGTATCCGAACCTTTTGAAGATCATAGTTAAAAGAAGTCTAGAGAGTCCACTATGAAACTTCTCCACTATGTCAGCAGTGGTTGCAAGTACTAAGTCTATAAAATGTCTCTGTGTCTTTTTCAATTTAAAGGCAGCCAAACAGTGTGAGTCTTTATTTATACCGTTGCATTCTTTAATTTTATCGTAAGAACTGTGGTTCCTGAAAACTTTTACATCCAGTGACTGGTATCTTTGTATTTTTCGTGTGTCAAAGCGAAATTTATTACTGTGATTGCTTCACTTCTTATTTCTTATTCTCTAAATTATCTCAGATTAATTTAAAGCACAGTAGATGAGAGGAAGTTGCTGTCCTTATGATGCATTGGTGCATCTGTGGTTAGATCTGGAAAGCATTCAGCCTGAAATTCCTCCTTTTAATAACCCAAAGTTTGGTATTTATTGTGTTAAATAGCAGAAATGAGTACTAAGACACCAAGACTGACCTCAGTGCTACGCCTGTGATCATTCATCAGCCCAACAGCGGGGCAGAGAGATCCATTGGGCCAGGAATAAAAGTATAGTCAAGAGGAAAACAGCCTTGTAGAATGCCCAGGTCTTATCAACACCATGAAATCCTTCCCACGAGCGCAGAGTGTGGCCAGGCGGACAATGCAGCAGTGTTCAAATGTGCCGGAGGGAAGCACTCAAAGTGAAGTGGGTTATTAATTTCTGCGGAGGACTCCGCAGAAGTGTTTCTCCTCATCCTTCCTGATAGGGTAGATTGAGTCATCATGTCTTAGTTTCAGTGATTTTAAGGCAGGAAGGAGCTTTTCCTTATAGGGCTTAAGGGTGCTTCTTGTAGGTGGTCAGTGTTACTCTTATAAATAATGTTTTTAAGACATCTCAGTTATGAATAGAGGTAATTAAATGAAACTGCAAGAAGCTAATTGGGCAACTGGAGCCAGGCAAAATATTTTCCTTTCCTGTTTTTCTTAATAAACAAATGTGAACATTTTGTGCAAAATTCCTTGACAGTGCAAAGGTGCTTTTCCTATGGATGTTATCAGAATGAGGAAAGAATTTGTGATGACTAAATCCTAAATAAGGAGGTGGGATTTTTTTTTTTTTTAGAGGCAGTTAGTTGAGAGGTGACCTGTAAATAATGCTCAGCTTCGTAGTGAAGAGAGAGGTTATTTCGAAACTTTGCATCAGTAGTGTTGAGCCACCGTCTTTGTTTTTGTTACAAATCTGTTGGGAGCAGATGGAATTTCATTTTTTCCCTCTACTGTCCAAGAATAACTCCTTTCTAAGTCATTTCAGAGGCAATAGGAAAGGTGCATATGGCAGACGTGGAGACGGAAGCGGGGGTTTTTGCAGCTACGCCTTTCCTCGGGGAGTTTGGCTCTTTGCTGGGCGGCTGCAAACTCTACAGAACTGTCCCTCTTCGGCACCCACCCAACTCAGAGGATGCCCACAGTGGCCTTATTTTCTGGATTGAGCCCAGTGTTCATTAAATAATTCATCTCTTGGATTTGTTATGGGTTATTTTGGTTGTGGTTTAGTGTGTGTGTTTGGTTGGGTGGGGTTTTTTGGGTTTTTTTTTTGTTTGTTAAATTTTTAATTTTTTTTTAAGGGAGGGTTTCTTTTCTCTGTAGTGGTTATCAAGAAAGCTGTGCATTAGACACTGCCTTACTACCAGAAAAGAGAAAAAAAAAACCCAAACCAAACATGTAGGCGTATACACCTCCACAACTGAGAAATCGGTAGGCTAGCAATTGTGACCTTCCCTGCGCTGCTGAGCTGTTTCATAGACAAACACTCAAGAGCTACTTATCGTATGAAGAAATGCTGACAAATCTTGGATTATAAAGCTGTTGTAGTGAGTCTGTTGCTAAGGCTGCATTGAGACAAACCATAAATTCTGCATTATGTGGCAATGAGTGCGTTGTTTCCAAATTTTCAACATTTATTCCCAAAATAAATGGTTTCTCATAATCTTTGCTTGATTAAAATGCACTTAAAAGGTCTATTCTTTGGAAGGAGTTGTTGTTGTTTTAAAATGAGTTTTATTGCTGTTTTTTTCATCCCGGTAGGGAATCAAGGTTTGATATTTTAATAGTCAAGAATCTCTTTGCGAGTCAGGAAATATCTGATTGTAAAATTCATTGTGCAGATGCATTTGATAGTTTCTAGTGGCTAAACCCACCCCTTTTCCTAAGGGAATTGTACTTGTTGGACATAGTGAGACTGATAAGCACACTCCAGTTTTTGAAAATCATAACAGCTCTTCATGTCCTTGAGTTCAGAGCTGTGGAGTTACTGGATGTCTTTCACACTTGCTTTGTTTTCTCTGGCTCTTAAATAAACATTGTGGTGGTTTGAGTTGCGTAGGTTTACTTCATTCTTGCAGAAGGCTGGTGGAAAAGCTTAGGCTAGCTAGTGGAGTAAGCTGAGCGTGGTTAAACCCATCTGTGCCAGCAGCAGAAAGTTTTCTTTTAGGAAATTAAGATGATTTATAGCCCAGTCTACGTGAAGTCGGGCCTTTTCTCCGTTCGCTAAGCCGGGATGCTGGCTGCTTATTTGGGTGCGAACCGGTACAGGTGACTTCCCGTCTCATGGCTGCAAACAGCATTGTAGCAAATGCTCTTATTTCCTTCCAGCAGCAGCTAAGTGAAGGATGCGTAGAGCTCGTAGAGTAGATCAAATTTGTCGGCTCTTTCAGAGGTATTTCGCGAGCCTTTTAAGTTCCCCTAGTAGAAGTCTGCATAGCACGGGGGTTGGAAAGGTGGATTTTTATGCTCACGAACGTATGGCTCCATAGCACTGACCTCCTTAAGCATCAGCATTTCTGGCGCTGAGTTGAACGTGCAGCTTGGTGTTCATGTATAGATGTGCGTTTTGATGGGAGATTAATTCTTGAGAAGCCTTACAGTTCAATATACCTTTTTCTTCCTTTTTCCCCCCCTTTTTTTTCCCTTCTCCCTCCCCCCTTTTTTCCCTTTTTTCCTTTTTTCTTTCTTTTCCCTCCCACCTTGTTTACCATCTTAATGCCAGATTCTTTCCCGTTGGTACGTAACCTATTTCGGGTGCAGCGTGACTGTGTTTGGGGGCGTATCGTGTGGATGAGCCCAGCATACTGCCGCAGCAGAAGCACAAGAGGAGTGAGAAGACGTAGCTGTACGAGCCCTCAGTATTTGCGGCTTCAGTATGTAAATGTAGTCCTGCCTAAATTCAAGTCATCTGGATTTTTCTTTATTTTTGATTTTTTGTTCTACTTAACAAAGGGCAGCTTCTCAAGGAAGCTAACTGTGTACATCTGCCTTGATTAGATACTTGAAGTATTCAATATTTAGCTGCTTTTTTTTTCTACTTGGTGTGAAATTGCTTTCATTAAAAATGAGTCATTTGGGGAAAATACCACTTGTCTTTTTCTGCAAGGGGTTACAGATTATTCTTTTTCTCTCTGTTGTTAAGAATTTAGCACAATGGTCCATGGGATAGAGGAGCAGCTGGCTTGAACTGGAAAATGTAAGGGGAAAGGAAAAGGACTGATAGGCTAAGTGTTTATGGAAGGTTCTGACTAAATGTATGTGGAAATGAGAAATCCCTGTAAAACCAGAAATTAGACGAGAGTGCTTGTTGTTCTCATCTTCCTTTCTCCTGCATATTGGCAATCCTAAGATAAATGTTGTTTATTCATGTTATGAAGGTAGGTGCTCGTCTCCAGTTGCTCACACAGGTGGTGGAAGATGTTCAGTGGGAGGGGAACAGAGCTGGAAACACCACCGGGCTCGGCGGCCGGGAATCGGCGGTGGGCAGGGCTCACCCCCGTTAGCCAGTGGCCGTTGTCCCCGGTTGAATGACTGTTCATGGTCTTTCAGGTGTTCATGCTGGAGGGACTGTTAGGAAAGAGAGCTCGTGTGGCTGGAGAGAATATGTCTGGGAGCAGAATTCACTGAGATGTGGTACGAAAGGGAATATTTTAATCAGATTTTAGATGATTGTATTGATCAAAAAGGTTGGGTTATTCTTATTATTGGTGCTCTGCATACTTCTCTGTCTCCCCTCAATTAATTTCTTCTCAATCTCCTCCTTAAAGGCAAATAATATTTACATGCCTTTCGTTCTTTAAGCTAATACATGTGAGAAGGACATTTTTTGAGCAGACGGTATATCCTTGTGCGTTACAAACATACATTTTATTTCTAGGCGACCTCACTTGTCTTGTTCTCTCAAGTTTAAATTTAATGTTCAATGCTTACGAGGGCTCCTATGGATGTTGTATTATTCGTACGACTTGTGGCATCCTCAAGAATGGTTTCCTTATTAGCATGTTCATCAAGGTATAATTAGATTACCAGCTGTCTAAAAAGCTGTATCTTTAATAAATACAATATTTTCTTCCAAGTTTCTTTTTAGATGCATCGTTGTCAAATGCTACATGGATATGTCACTGGTGTCAAGAAACAGAATAAAAAAAATGTGCAACTTGTTGCATTTTATTGGGTGTAGGAGCTCTTGTGAGTATTGAGTGCAAACTGTAGCAGCAACAAATCGATGGAAATGAACCCAGGCTGCCCCCAGCACACGTTCCAGCCTGGGTTCCTCTTTGACTGTCGATTGCCTGCTCTTTGCATGACCTTCTCCGCATCGCTTCAGCCAGCAAACTGCTTGAAAAATCCATTAGATATTGTCATTCTGTAGGGTCACAGAACCCTGTCTGGATCTTGGGACATACTTTATTATTTTTATGATCTACACCTGAGGATCTGCATCAAAATCCTTGTTTCAGGTCAGGAGCAAACGGAAGTTAACCTTCACGTGAAGTTGTTTTCTAAAGTATTTTTTAGGGGGAAACAATTTTCCCAGCAGGTAACACTTACAGTAGCTTAGAAATTTTTGAATGTCAGGCAGGAAATAAAAGGAATTATTTCTGTCCCTGTTAAGAAAGTGGGTCAGGCTGTGATATTTATTTATAGGATGTCTCAATATTTTCATTTTCCTTTTTTTGCTACAAAACTGACTGATCTTTGGCTTGAGCTTTTCCGTAAATGCTGCTGGCAGGTACTGTGCTCTGCATTTGGCCTAGAAACCGGCAGCGATGGAGGGGGGCACGTTGGCAGCTAAAACAGACTTTAACCAAGCTTCTTTGAGGGTTCAGCTGGAGGATTTTGGGGGGTGCATTGGTCAGGAAACACCAGGCAGGAGTTTCCCACGTAGTGTTGGAAAGGGGAAGGGATTGCTGGTGATGATTTTACTTTTCTTGTAGAGACTTGGGGTTCTGCATGTCTCAGCAAAGTGAGGACTCAGCAGCAGGATGATGGTCCTTTGCTCCTTGGGGATCATCTTAAACTCCATATATTTCCCATTCCTCCTGGCTGGAAGGTTAAGTCGGCAGCTCAGCCCCATTTCATTCGCAACACAACGCACGTCCCACCAATAAACTCGTTTTACCTGGGTTTAAATGTAGGACTGGTGACTTGAAAGCTTATCGAAGTAAAGTGCTCTTCAACTGGAGGAGAATATTGACGTGTCTGTCAATTCCGAGCATGTGCTTTCAAAATTTTAATTAGGATGCCTTATTTACAAGGTACACAGGTGTTGGTGTACTGCAGTCTAAATGCTTGTACATGTACTTAAGATACATTTTAGACTAATTGAATGTTTCTAATTTGGGGAAAGTGCTGAAAAATCATCCGACAAACCTTGTGTGCTCTTTGCAACTGAGTGTGAATCACAATAAACTTTTGAAACAGAAGGGAGGGAGGAATAACGAGTGAAAAGATGGTGACTGTTAGAAAAATGGATTCAAATTGGTAGAATCAGAAGTGCAAACTGTATCTTAAAACAGTCTAAAATAGCTCATTTGTAAAAAATGCTATTTTTTGTGGATTATTAAGCCTTTGAGCTTACAAGACCTTGAAACAATTTGTCTAGATGTGTGTTGTTTTAAGGTTCTGCACAGACCAAATAAATGTGTAGACTATTTTCTGTTACAATTACACTGATTGTATTTTCCTCTAGAGTTGGAAATTTTGACGTATGAATATAGATGATACAACCAGAAATGACTAAACTAGAATATTGCCTAGAATATATTTGTAGTTTCTAACCATAATTTAAGTAGTGCAACACTTTCTTTTTAAAAAGAGACTCTGTAACCTTCCAGAATAGGATGGTGAGTTTAGATAAAAAAGGATTCTGCCCCTACCCTCCTCTAGAAAACTGAACAAAAACTTAATAATTAGAGCTAAATTTTGATAAGTGCAAACTGGAACTTGGTCACAGATTAAGAAAAAAATAAATAAATGACTTTTTTTAATCCTTCTGAGTATATGCAGAAACATTTTTTTTCCCGAGATGATGTACTCAATCTAATCATAGGTTATAGTGTTTGTTTTATACATGTATTTTTTTTGATCTTTCACTGGTAGACCTTGATAGGACCTGTCTGGCTCTGGAGATCTTTCATCATAAGCCTTTGATGATTCTTTTTGACGATCGCAATAATGTGCTTTCTCCTTACATTCGTCTTGCAGTATGTTGAGTTTTGGGTGATGCTGAAGCAATTTGTGTGGGGTACAAGGGCTCTTGGCCACAGGCTGTAAGGATTCGTTGTGTACAAGGGAAAGAACGGGATTGATATATTCCTTTTTCTGCTGCAAAGTTAGATGGTTTATGATGTGCGAGCATTATTTACTTCTGCTCTGCACTGTTGTCTCCTCCCGCTTGGTGTGAAGCGGACAACTTACTGCTATAAATTACCTTTCAGGACCCACTAGTGAAGGATGAGAGTTGAGTTTTTCTAGGCATCACAAACACTTGCAGCTAAATTATCTTTATTTCAAAGAACTAGGCCAAGATCCAATAAATGGGTTTGTGAACAGATGGGGAAAGCATAGTGCAACTGTTGGATCAGCTTAATAGACAACTGTCGTAGCGTACACCATCTGCGTGGCCGTTGTCTCTGGTGCGGGCGCTGGATAAAGGTGGGCTTCAAGAGGATGCAACGAAGTGGCCTTTGTCGTGGTAGCATTTCCGCATATAATACAGGCACTAGGGAAAGCCTTTTGAAGAAAAAAAGACTGATAAGATTGGAGTTGTTGCGGTACGGAAGCAGAGTTCAATGATAATACAGTGATAGCAGAGCAAAGCCACAGGAATCTGCCCTTACAAAATAACTGCTTGTGTGAAGAAGAGGCTCCTGCGGTGTAATGATAATAACAATATCTTTTATTCTTTGGTTTCCCTGATAAATTTGAATGGGGAGAAGAATTTGCAGTAGTCAAAGTACACAATAAGGTTTACATTTACGGTACCGCTTGGATGTTTGGTTCGACAGAGCCGAGGTTATGCAGCGCACAGTGCTGCTCTGTGGTCTCTCAGATGGGGCTGGAAATAAAAGATGTAGGAGGACAGACAGGTATCTAAATTTGGGGTATTTTCCGTTTGAATTTAATAGCTGCAGAAGCTTAGAGGCAAGAACATCAGGCGGAGCGTGTTTCTGGCGTGTCCAAACGCGGCTGTTATTACAACGCGGTGTCTCTAACGGTGGCTGTGGAGCTGCTGAAATGCCGGTGTCTTTGGGATCCAGCACAGGGGTTTTTTCAGTGCTTCTGATGCGAGGAAATGGCATCGAAGGAGGGAAATTCAGCTTTCCCTCCTCATTTCTGTTGTCTGAGTGTTAAGTTTTGGTAATTTGGTGTCTTGGCAAATGATTTCTCCTTGGATATAATTCACTTTCTATGATAGCTAATGTATCTGTAGGGTAGAAGAGAAAGCAAGCCTCTTCCATAAAGTGGAGCTGAAGTTCATTTTTAGATTAAATGTCTTTGACATTCCTCTCCTTCCCTGGCAGGAGAGCTGGTTGGGCAGATGAAACTTTGAAGGAATAACTAGACGACAGGGAGGAGCTCCAGGTGTGGCTCTGCTTATTTAAGCTGAGGACGGGACGAGTTTCAAGATGGGCGCTGCTGCTGATGCCGAAAGCAGCTGGCGGCTCCGGTGGGATAATGGCAGAGGCACCAGAGAAGAGACGACTTCAGTGGCATTTGGTTTTGGTGACAACCGAAAAGCGGGAGCTGGGTCAGTGTGTCAAGATGGGGAGCCCAGCGGAGATACTGGTGGCCAACTGGAGAAAGGCAGTGTTTGAAAAGATTTGGTTTCTAGCTTGTTGACTTAATGATTTTTAAGACTGTCGCAGCATTTCTGCCTTCTGATCTCTCTGAGGCTGTTGACGGTCATTCAGTCGTCTCTGGAGCATGGCAGCTTGTCAAGTCAAGGAGTATTTTTCAGGAGCAAAAAGGGATTTAGCAGGTTGTGCCTCGGGTTGTGACTCAGGCTGCATTGATATGTTTTACCTGTTACAGTTTCTCTGAGCATCCTTTCTCCCACCTTCCTGGGCTTTTCAGGCTCTGCCCTTATCTCTGATCAGCAGCCAGGAAATCACTTTCCATATTTTTCCATATCTCACACAGAAGGGCAAAGCTAATCTCTTCCTTTGAAGAAACAGTGCTTCCCATATCAAATTAACTGTGTCAGTCAGTCTTTTTTTTTTTTTTTTTTTTTTTTCCCTGAAGCAAGACAGCTCTTTAACATCAATTCAGCTGTACCGTGGAAAGTGGGATGAAAACAGAAGCGTAGAGGGTGAATGTCACTTCTGTCTGACCTCTTTGCCATGGTCAGACTGGCAGAGTGGTGCAGACTGACCTTGAAATACCTGATTCCTCTCTGGTGGGAAAACCCTGATGCTTGCAAAGCTGTCAGATTTTGTAGGGGTTTCATGGCCGCGTGCCTCTCTGCAGCGGAGCTCGGCAGTAAATGGCGTTACTGTGGGAATTTTGAGCTCTCACTTTCGAAATTGAGTGTTCAGATCGACTGGGGTTGTAGCGAACCAGTGGAGTCACCTTCACCTGAACGTTGCGCAGCTCGTAGCTCGATAGGAATTGCTTGAGTGCTCTTTGGTGGTACGGTTGAGGAATGTCCCCTTTGAGGTTGGGACCTTTTTCGGATCATGTGGCAGCGTGCCACCACCCAGGGGAGGAGGACAGGAATGTCCCCTTTGAGGTTGGGACCTTTTTTCGGATCATGTGGCAGCGTGCCACCGCCCAGGGGAGGAGGATGTGAGCTGGGTTGCTTCTTGAAGGAGGAGGGTTGCATCATCCAGAAGCTCTTACGCCAGAGTTTTGGAAATCACAGGGTAGAGCTGTCTTCAAGCCAATGCCAAAAGTAGTGCGATAGCACCGTGGAGGAGGAACTGAAAAAGCGTTGGGGAGAACAAGCAGTGACTTTACCCGCTTGGTTGTAGAGTTAAGGTGATCAGATACGAGACTTCTGCGATTACGGTGGCAGCAATGACTTTTGCGTGACTTTACTCCTCTCGAGGACTCTGTTTTCTCAGTTACACTGGAGGCTTTGGACGTGGGAGGGAGTCTATATACACCCAGAGTAGATCATAGTCTTTTGTTAGGTACTTATCCCTGCATAGGTTAAATCCTTCTCAAACTCTATTTTCCAGTAATGTCATTACTTTCCTCTGTGTGGGACCTGGCATGTAATGAATTACATCTGCCCAGCTGTACCTGTGGTGGGGTACCTAGCTGGCAGAAGAGGGGATTTAACTGTTTTACACGAGAAATTCATTAAATAGATGCAAAGACTTTGTTTATCTGCTTCTCTCATGCCCTATGTGGCTGATCGCTATTCCATGCCTATAAATGAAGGTATTTGCTTATAGCAAACCCTAGAAGGATGTATAGAAAATGAACAAAGCTAAATTGTTAATCGATTTAGGCTAGAATGGCTTTGTTCTGGGAATAGGCTGTAACAGCCCTTTCTTTATTGGCTTCAACTTCAAATTTACCCGAAACAATGGCTTTTAATTGTGGTGTGCTTGAGGCAACCGAGCAACACTTGGGAAGGAAAAGGGAGAGAGGAGGAAAGCTCATTGTTTGCATGGTCTCTAGATTTAGCAACTTCAAAATTAGGATGAACAACTGGCTCTGGGGTTTGTTTAGTTGTTGTGGTGTGTTGTGGGTTTTTTTCTTTCTTTTTTTTTTTTCTTTTCTCTTTTGTGTGTGGTTTTTATTTTTTTATTTTTTTTTTTAGTGGAAAGGCTGTGCTAAAACTCTCTAAGACAATATGCTGACAGGTCTTAAAGTGTCACTGTAGTCTTACTGAAAGCAATACAAACCAATTTTGAGATCCATGGATGACCTCTGAGAGGTTAAGGTTTAATGTATTTTATTACCTTTTCTAGTGAGTAATGAAGAAAAGGCAATCTGCATTTTCTCTCCTGTACTCCTGATGAAAATAAATATCAACGCCTCAGAGCCTAAATCACAAGCTACTCCCGAGTTTGTGACTCTTTGTACTCAGCTATTAGCAAGAGGATTGCTTCGGATTTCTTAGGTGGTAATTAGATAACAGTTTTGAGTCTTCACCTAGTTGTGCAGTTCATGTCTCTGTAGGAACTTTGTCAGTGTATACTAATTTGTATTTGAGAACTACATGCTGCTGGTATTAGTTGTGTTGTTATTAAAACCACGTGGATTTATCCGGTGCGCTCCCGTACTCTGGAGCACTCGGGTTTTACCCAGGAGATGCCGGTGCTTGCTGTCCGATTTTCTTGTGTTGGCTTTGTGCTTTGCGGGGCCTCCCAGAACGTGAGGAAAGTAGCAAAATACACAATTCTTTTACATCCAATATTTCTCTTTGAAGCAGACTCTCTTTGGTGGGATCTTCATCCTTTTCATTGCTTCCCTTTTGTCTTTGTCTTACAAAAGGCTGAAATAGGCAGCACTCAAGGTTGGAGCCCTTTGAATACGTGTGCTGTAGATTCCGCTCCCTAACTTCTTTTTTTCCCCTTTGGTTCTTAAATATTAGAGTGGACTTGAAAATCAGTGACAAATTTACACTAGCTGTACTTGCCACCTGGTAGTGTTTGAAAGAAGCCTCAAGTAGTGTGTATATGCGCATGAGTATGTGTATATATTTTTAAATCCCAGTGTTGCAAACAGATTCTTGCAATTGTTTGTCCACCTTGAGGTTTTAAAGTCAATATTGTAGCTTTGTAGGTTTATCTATGCTTTGTGTATGTTTTTCCACCTGCCTGTGTGTGTGCGTTTCTGTATCAGGGGAGGACCTTGCTTTTTTGTTTTCTTAGGGTGTAGCAACTGCTCCTTGCAGAGTAGTAGATGTAACACCCAAGTAGTAGAGTAGTGCTGTACTCTACAAGAAGGAGAGTAGTATCATGTGCTAACAAGTTAGCAAAGAAAACGGGAATTGGTACCTTTCCATACTTAATGGAATCTGACTTTTGTGTCTGAGTGATAAAATTGTTTAAGTATGCACCAAGCATGTAGTAGGGCAAAAGACCTCCAAGGCTATGGCAGCAGGTTACCCTGGGGTAGGAGCCTTCCAGTGTGTATTGTGAGAGTAGTTCTGGTGCATAGCTCAGTGTATGTCATGAAAATGTCCTGCGTTGAAGCAGAATCATAGAATCACGGGATGGTTTGGGTTGGAAGGGACCTGGAAAGATCACCTAGTCCTACCTTCCTGCCACGGGCAGGGACACCTTCCACCAGCCCAGGCTGCTCCAAGCCCCGTCCAACCTGGCCTTGAACCCTTCCAGGGACGGGGCAGCCACAGCTGCTCTGGGCAACCTGTGCCTGTGCCTCACCAGCCTCACAGAAAAGAATTTCTTCCTAATATTTCATCTATATCTCCCATCTTTCAGTTTGAAGCCATCACCCCTTGGCCTATCACTCCATGCCCTTGTGAAAAGTCCCTCTCCAGCTTTCTTGTTGGCCGCTTTAGGTACAGGAAGGACTCCCTGGCGCCGTCTCTTCTGCAGGCTGAACAACCCCAGGTCTCTCAGCCTGTCTTCATAGGGGAATTCCTTCATTTCTGGAGTTTCTTCCGTCCTCGAGTTACTCATGTCTTCCCTCCCTGAGCCTTTGCTCACAGAAAAAGTCAAAACATTGTGCAGGACATGTCCTACTTATCAGTGTCCACCAGTACCGAACGAGACACCATCATGCACAGCGCCAGCAGGACTGAGCTGGAGAGGACAAGGGGTTTTCTTTCTTTTTTAAACTACAGGTGGGAGATCAGTTTAGCCTCCTCTGTTGAATGAAAAGATAAAATTCCAGCTTCAGTTTGCTTTTAGTGCTTAGTATTTATTTCTGTCTGTCTTGGGACATGTCTCTGCAAGAGTGTTTATACAGTAACGCAGATTTACTAATGCCCTGCCTGTGCCCAGAAGTGCGTGGGATCAGAGCTTGAGTCCCGTGTCGTTTGCTTTCAGAGAAGCCAATGCTGATTTTTTTTTTTTTTTTTTTTAATATCCTTTATTTGTTCATAATGGCAGCAGCTTCTAAAGCATGGTGAGGAATCTGAGTAACTTACAGGTATGTATTTAACTAATCACATATCAAAGAAACTTCACTTTGGTTCTTTCTTTAAAAATAAATCCCGTGTTTTGTTTTTTGCATTTGTGAAATACAATTAAATTATGTCGATATTGAAAAGCTTTTTTTTTTTTTTCCTCCCTCCCTGAGATGGGACATGGCTGGGGCTACAGTACTAACGGGGTATCTTTTTTTTTTTTTTTTCCCCCCTCTATCACTCTTGATAGCATTTCTATGGTGAATGATTTAGTAATTGTTTCCAGAGAAAATTATTCAGAGTTTTCTGAGCAGAGGCTCTTCTGCGAGCTTGGCAGATAGCATAAGGTTGTTTTTAGCTTGCGAGACTTGCTCAGGTTTCCAGAGTCTGTTTACTCTTGGTTGCATGCAGAGTGCTGTCAGTGCTGAAGTGTTGATATGGTTTGATTCCTGGCTTTTCCACAGATACTATGTTCAAAAGGATGAGTTTTTAAACAAAAAGTCTAGATGTTATTGCCTACAACTTGGAAATTACATCTGTTTTTGTAAATTCCTGGTCAGTAGCTAAGTAATTTTAATTTTCAAAGATGTTGAAGCCTTAAAATATATACGTATATATGTGTGTGTGTTTATTTATGCATATATACGTCTATCTGTGCTGCCACAGAAGGTACAGATGCTTCCTGTGCTCCTGAAGGTTGGAGTTGTTTCTTCACTTGCTCACATGGAGATCTACAGAACTTCAGTAACTGGCTTTTAAAAATCTTAAGCTAAATTTCTGAGGTGGAAAAATATTATAATAAATTAATATAGAGGAAGAGGAAGATGGTTTTCAAAATCTGTGGGTTTTGCTTTTTTTAATTTGGATCAGAGATGAACCTTTAAAGTCCTCCATGGAAAAGATTCTGGAAAACCATTTTGACTCAGTCAAAATATTTAAAAAAGATTAAACGATAACATTAACAGACACAGGAGAAGGTTCCAAAATACCAGCTTTGGGAACTTCTGATCTTGGTTCCTTCTCTTTTCTGCCAAATTTGATTTTGCAGAGTGTTTTTGATTTACTGAAACTGTCTTCTAAGTAGGATGATTTAATTTTGCCAGAAGGCTGTGATTTGCTCCAGCCATGTGCCGACGATGGAGCGTTTAACCTCCCCGGGTAGGAATCCTGTTTCTCTGCCAGCATGTGATGGTTGGGCATCTTCAGATACTGCTTCCATTCGATATTATTCTTCCCATCAGCAGAGGGGTGGCCAGCAGGGACAGGGAGGGGATCGTCCCTCTCTACTCTGCCCTCGTGAGGCCCCACCTGGAGTCCTGTGTCCAGGTGTGGGGCCACAGTACAAGAAAGATGCAGAACTGTTGGAGAGGGTTCAGAGGAGGCCACGAAGATGATGCGAGGGCTGGAGCACCTCCCCTACGAAGAGAGGCTGAGGGAGCTGGGCTTGTTCAGCCTAGAGAAGAGACGGCTGCGGGGGGACCTCATTGCAGCCTTCCAGTCCCTGAAGGGAGCGTCCAAACAGGAGGGGAACCAGCTTTTTAAAAGGGTAGAAAATGGCAGGACAAGGGGAATGGATTGAAGCTGAAGGAGGGAAGGTTTAAATTAGATATTAGGGGGAAGTTTTTTACGGAGAGAGTGGTGAGGGGCTGGAACAGGCTGCCCAGAGAGGGGGTGGATGCCCCATGGCTGGAGGTGTTCAAGGCCAGGTTGGACGGGGCCCTGGGCAACCTCATGTAGGTCCAGGTCTGGAGGTTGGTGTCCCTGCCTGTGGCAGGGGGGTTGGAACTCTGTGATCCTTGGGGTCCCTTCCAACCCAGACCTTTCTATGATTCTATGATTCCCTGGTAATTTTGATTCTTCAGCTATTTCTTAAAACAAATCTGGAATATTTTGACTAATGCATATGAGATGGGAGCATATATCCGAATGGTCTGGCTCTTGGTTTTGTCTTCAGCCCATGCGGGCTCCTACCAGTCTCTATGCGAAGGCAGAAGGTGCAGAATCTCAGTGCCTGTTTTTTGGGAGCCTGTCCTGGTTTTAGCCAGGA
>KL278320.1:1718-21600 GCA_000699545.1 Podiceps cristatus | reverse complement strand
GTTCCAGAGAGAGCGTGAGGGAACAGTTGAACAAACAGGCCAGAATGAAAACAAATTAAAATAAAAGTAACAAGAAGGGAACATGAACAGAACACAAAGCAAACAGGGAATGAGAGCAAGGGGAAATTATATTGGGCATGCCATCTATGGCATGGAATACTCTCTTTGGCCAGTTTCGAACAACTCTTCTGGCTGTGCCCCTCCCAGGCGTTTGAACCTGCACATCAGCAAAACTTGGGTAACAGCAAGATGTCCTTGATTGTTTGTCAGTAACAAACACCAGCAGCGTGCTGTCACCTTGTTTCACATATCAAATCCAAAACACAGGAGCTGCTGAAGACAAAACTAGCTCTGTCCTGGCTGAAACCAAGAGAAATGGTAAAGGCAGAAGCTCTGGGAAAGTGATTATTCATCTCTCCTCAGCTCTTGGGGGGAGCCCTGTTGGAGTACTATGTCCATATTAAGGCTCTCAGCACAGGGGAGATATCGACAGACTAGGGAGAGTTCAATGGAGGACTGTTAAGGGGACTTAAAAGGCTGAGGGACTAATGTGGATTTCATGGAGCTGTGAAATTTTTAAGTAGATACAGAAGTACATCGAAATCATTGCATGCAATCAACTTTGGTAACACTTCAAAATAATTGCTAGGAGAGCTATAACACATATGTATGCTTTGAAGTATGCAAGTACTATCTAAATAATTGGATAGAAAATGGATTCACTCAGCTCTAACTTGAAAGCCAGAATCCTGTAGCACATCAGGACAATGACATAACAGGATTAGGACTTTCTCAAAGTACTTCTTATGCAGAAATGTGAGTGGTTGAAGTCTTCCTGCTTAACAGAGTTTCAGTGTTATCTGCTGTTACATCTGTTGCCGCAACGGATCGCTAGATCTCCATATAGCAGAGCCTGAACCAAGGGCATGTTTACAGCATGAGTGGTAAGGGGACCATATTTTTCAATTTTTAATCTCAGAGGAGTGAAATGTCATCAATATAGTTGTTGCTGGCATCAGAAAGAAATGGTTTGTGAGTCTGAACCAAATCTATCCCTTCCTTTAAACAAATTGTGCAACTGGTGAAGACTCATCACTAGTTGATACAGGTACAGAAAGCTAAAAACCATTATTCTGAAGGCCGATTTTTGTTTGGCTTTTAAATATTTGGCCAAAGACTATGATCTCTCACCTCCCCCCATCAAATTTTCTCTCTTTGAGAGAAATTTTTCTTTGTCTATATGGAAAATTCTCTTAGAACCGCAGATAGTATAAATTGTTCTTGATTTACCAAAATTAGTAATCTATAGTGTTTTATCCCACCTTTTGCGAGCAGGCCACGTGTCAGCTCCTGGCTGTGAGCGACCTGTGCTGTGAAGCACGCACTAAGTACACTCTGTTGTTGTTATTGTTGGGGGTTGGTTTGTTTTCTTTTCCTTTGCTGTCCTCTTAAACTGTTGTTATCCCTCTCTTTTTTCCCCTGTTTCTCTCCCCTATCCTACTGTGATGGGAGAAGTGAAGGAGTGGCTGAGTAGTGCTCAGCTGCTGGCTGGGGCTAAACCACAACATCTGTATACATCAAAATTTTGATGCATCCAACTTATTTAATCTTTGTGTTGTTTATAGTCTTTCTTCCCTTCCACTCTCTTTTTTAGATAAAGAACATTATCTATCTATCTATCTATCTATCTATCTATCTATCTATCTACCTACCTACCTACCTACCTACCTACTTACCTCTCTCTCTCTCCCCATATTGAGAGAAATTTTTCTTTGTCTATATGGAAAATTCTCTTAGAACCGCAGATAGTATAAATTGTTCTTGATTTACCAAAATTAGTAATCTATAGTGTTTTATCCCACCTTTTGCGAGCAGGCCACGTGTCAGCTCCTGGCTGTGAGCGACCTGTGCTGTGAAGCACGCACTAAGTACACTCTGTTGTTGTTATTGTTGGGGGTTGGTTTGTTTTCTTTTCCTTTGCTGTCCTCTTAAACTGTTGTTATCCCTCTCTTTTTTCCCCTGTTTCTCTCCCCTATCCTACTGTGATGGGAGAAGTGAAGGAGTGGCTGAGTAGTGCTCAGTTGCTGGCTGGGGCTAAACCACAACATCTGTATACATCAAAATTTTGATGCATCCAACTTATTTAATCTTTGTGTTGTTTATAGTCTTTCTTCCCTTCCACTCTCTTTTTTAGATAAAGAACATTATCTATCTATCTATCTATCTATCTATCTATCTACCTACCTACCTACCTACCTACCTACTTACCTCTCTCTCTCTCCCCATACCAGGTTGTTACTAGAGATGAGAAGCAGAATAATTTTCATATATACTCAGAGTACTGCACATAGCACAGTGAAGAAATCTCATCCCTTTTTTTCTCCCCTCTAATCCTCATTCTCATTTTTACAGGCAGATACAGAAGTTTCCTAATGCTTTCATCTCCTCATTTCTGTCTCATGGCTTGATCTATTTTCAGATACATTGATAATCACAAAAATACGATAATGCAGAAAGTACAAGCACAGTTGTTTCAAAAGCAAACCCCAATAACAGACACTTATAATGTCCCTGTCCCACATCTTTTGTTTTATATTGTAGAGATAAATACAGTTATTTATTTACCATGAGAAAGGGAAAAGACTGAACTAACAACAGTCCTATCCCAAAGGTATCCTCATTCATATCTGGTAAACAGACTGCTGACCCAAAGCAACAATATGAACACTGTTATAAACAGTGCAAATATTGGAGATTAAGTGTAATTAAAAGTATAGTATTTATGTTACATTTTAGGTGTTCATTACCACATGCACTAAGCAACCATATATCATACTTTTGAGAAATGCTCTAAATTTTACCCTTTCTCCATTTTTTATTCTATTGACACAGTGTCAGCCACAGAATAATTGAAATCTGAAGTGCAGATATGCTTTTTTGATAGTCAAATTTTTGTGATTTCAAAAGCAGGAAAAAGAAAGGGGAGGAGCAAGAGATTTCTCAAATGTTTGGTACAGAATGAACTGGGGCTAAATCTACACTAAAACTTATGAACCTAAGTTAAAAAATTATATTCTCTACCTGTCTCCTGTTCTTGGGTGAGTCTAAATTGCATAGGTACTTTGGTCCAGATTCATCGGCTTAATTTTAGGCCCCAAATTTAAAAACATATTGACTTATGCTCCCTCTATGCTCAGTGGAGAGAGGCAGCTCAAGAGGGTGATATACCCTATCCAAGACAAATAGGGAAATCCTAAACGAGCCCTAAAACCCGAGGCTCCAATTCAGTACTTCCCACTCCGTTGTGATCACTAGGCTACTCAGACAAGATCTCTCTTGCTTGTTTTCCCTTTCGTCCGGGCACTCACTGTGCAGCAGCCCAACTTCAACGGGAGGAAGAGACACTGCTCTCTGCTGCTGTAGCTTTGTGGTAATGTCGTATTCCTACTATAGATATCTAAGCTTTCTTCCTCCCACAGAGGTACACTTAGAGTTAGCCCTCTGTCTTAGCATTTGGCTACCACCTTCTACCCTGTTTCCAGGAGGTTACTCTGGAGGATGACTGAAGGTGGTAGAAGGGTCTGTGGTGGATATCCTCTTTATTTACTCTTTGCTCTGCAATACATGTTGTTAAAAAGCTGCGACTCTGTTGTGTATTTTCGTTGTTCAGCTGTTGGTATTTTAATTCAACAGAAAGTACTTGGAGGAGGGAGGGACTCTGACTTCCCAGAGGTCAACTAAGTGAGCTAAATACTGGAGAAAATTGTCAGGAGCAGATGAAGAAGAGGCAGGGTGAGCTGGAGTTTGCAGTATAAGGAAAGATTAGAAGGGCATTGAACAGATGCCCGAACCTCAGGGGGTCAGGAAACGGAAGTATTTTTCCTGTTACTTGAGAGGACTGTGTAGAGTTTGTGCAACCCAGGGAGCCAGTAGAAGTTACTGGAGCAAGGCTAAAGGAAAAGATGCATTTTACATAAAAACAGAGGAATGGGAGGACTTCTAAAAAATATTTCTCTTACAAAATAAAAAAAAAAAAAAAAATCTATTTAAAAGTTCTCTATTCCATTTTTTTTTTCCTAATAATATTAGTAGGTCAAAGCCCCTTAGTATTTTCACTTTAAGAAAAAAGTGCAGGCACATCAAGGTCATAAGTCTGATACAGAATCCCATCATAAAGCACCTTGTGTTCCCTACCGTCTTGGTGAACTGAGACAAAGTAAACCAGTTTCTTGTCTTGGACATCTACTTCTGTTTCTGAGATTATTTTAGATGTTGCAATAGAGTATAAGCCTTTCCTAAGATAACTTGGATACTTAGAACAAAATACAGTATGATGTGTAGTAGCTTTACAACTCACAAAGCAAGACCAAGATTTACTTAGGAAGATATTCAGGCATGCATAGATATTTCCAACGTACTGTTCAGGATAAAACGGAACATTGTCAGGAGAGCAATAACACTTATGAGGTGATGCAAGAACACTAAGTTTTGTGCAAACTCTAAGTTGTTTTGCTGCTATTATGTAGCAAAGGAAATGGAAATTCTTAATCAAGTTTTCTATCCTTGTCAATCAAGGTGTATTAAAGGTTTGAGATAAACATACATGTCAGGGAGTAAGATTCATGGTCATTGGCTGCTAGCCAAACATTACAAGTTTAACCAATTCACTATTATAGAAGTTTTTTAAGTAAAATTGATATGAATTTTATATTAACTTTTTTGTGATAATAGTATTTTCTCTTTAAGTTGTATGGTTTTATAATTATTCTGGAACATAAATTTATAGTATTAGCCATAGAATTTGTTTTCTTAAGTTCTTGATGAGAGTTATTAAGAACCACTCTATATCAGAGAAAGATGAGAAATTCAGAATACTTTGCTTGCATATTGTTATCAATCTTTTAATGAAATTTTTATTTCAGTGAGGCTATTTATTTGATTAATATACTCTAGGTCTTGGTGTAAATTTTGTTCCTAGGCAATATGCCATTTTCTTTTTTCAATTTTAAAGTTTTCTTTGCCTTAGTTCAAAAAAACTTCTGACATTTGTGTATGATTGCAATGCACTGTGAAATCATATCAGTCTATTTTGGAGAGTGATCAAATGCTTTCACCCACATCGTATTATCCATTGACATAACAAAATAGTAAAATTACAAAAGCAAAAGCCAAAAAAAGGAAAAGGCACAGCAACCAAGGAACTTGCATAGTTGCTCTGCAAAGACTCCTACTAAAGTGGAGCACAGTTTATTCCTTCTGTATAGTTGTTTGGTTGGGTTTTTTTCCCATTTTCTTTGTGTCTGGGAGATAATGCCATTTATTTCTTTAAAAATCATTGTTAATCTGATTTAATGGTTTCATGATGAGCACATTTATGTGACCATGTCTGACATTGACATTAAAATATTTTCTGTTTAGATTTTCACAAAGTGAATTTTGTGTCATGTCAGTCTTTGTAAGATTATTAAAAATGTGTAAAATAGGCCAGACCCTTTCACAATCTTTGATGGATGTTTGGAACTGGGAAATGAGATATGACGTGCGTGATACAGAGTAGAATTCAATAGAGTTAACAGAGCTGAAGATGTCTATTTGAAAGAAAATTAAAGCACTTCCGTGCTACATATTATGTTTTTAAAAAAAAAGATGAATCTTGACTTCGTGTAAGTCAGCACAGATTCATGAACACCGAGAAAGGTCTGTGGAGCTCTGACTGTTAACTGAGACCTGTCAATATTAGTGCCTTCAACCTTTTCGGTTTTTTGCCTTTCAGATGGAGGAGTGATTTTAAAAACAACAAACAACATTGTTTATATTTTATTTTCTGATTGCATTACTATTTTAACACAGATACTTGAGTCTGATTTCTTCAGATTTTTTTCCAGGTACACTTACTATAAACTGATTAATTTATGCAGTTCATTACAAATCAAGTTTCTCTGGTTTTGTGTCATAAACAGTCTAAACAGCCTACACACCAGTGTCAAGGGTGTTTATATCCATATGCTACAGAAACTATTCAAATTTATGACTGAGTGAAGAGGTTCTCTTTCTTATCCTGGAGATTCAAGGCTCATCTTGAGCCTTCTTACCCACCTCTATTCTAGAGGCACCAGCTGAAGTTTGCAGTTAGATGATGAAAACTCAGATTTATAAGAAATGGGATATTAATGTTTAATTAGAAAATATACTCTGATATTAAGCTGTGATTTTGAGCAAGGGCTCTAAAACAAGCAAACAAAGGCAGCTTATTTGTTTTAGTTCTGTTATTCTAGACCCTCTTTTTCTTGTTTTAGTGTTAATTTCCGACTTACAGGGTTCTGTATTACTTTAGATGCTTGCAATAACTATCAGCATCTTTGAGCCCAGAAAATGTTCTCTGAAAAAGCACTGGTAAATCTAAACAGTGTCTTTAAAATCCACTTTGTACAAACTTTATAAGATGCAAAAAGGAACAGAAAATAAGATGGTTTCTCATTACCAGGTAAGTACTAAGATGAAATAATTTCCTACACAAGATTTTTGAGTTGTTCAATTTTCTAATGCCATATTGATTCAGATGCAGCACCACTGCAATTCTTACCTTTATGCTCACTATACACAGGGCCATCTCATGATGAGCTAGTTACTTTAAACCTAGAACCTGTGTGCTAGACATAAAACTTGGGTTGGCCCACTATTTTTCTATTTTGATTTTTATAACACTTTTTTTTTTTATTTATTTTTTTCTGATGGAGTCACATCTCAGGATTGACTATGACTGTAATTACAATTATTTTAAATGACTGTGCAATCTAACTCTAATCTAATTCCTTTAAAAAAAAAAAAAAAAAAAAAAAAAAGTTCCAGGTTTATGAAATGCTTGATATGGTTGAAAAATTAAATGCCATCTAGCCATGGCTTGTGCTTGTCTGTGGTGCTCTCCGTCATTCTAATGGCAATGCTATAGATATATTCCTAATTCATCTGCTGATTTACTGATGGTGATAATGATTTTTAGACCAACAAATCTTTCTTACAGGCTATCTCCAGTTCAGTAAAGGGCCTTTTTGACAGCTCACCACAGTTTATCTTACTAGGGAGGGGGTGTGCATTGCTGTAGTTCTAGCTTTTCTATAATTAGTCCATAGCACCTAATGTCTCTAGTTTTGATGTCATTGACCACCAAGAGGTACTTTTGGTCTTTTGAAAAAAAAAAAAAAAAAAGAGGCTATTAGTCTTTGATACTACAAACACTCTCAAATGAGCTACTCCAGGGGTTTGAGGCCTTTGAGGGTAAGCAGGTTGTTATAGGATTAGCATATAGATATGGATTTTCTGTGTTCTGAGGCTTATCTTTATTATTGCATATTGTGCAGCAATGGAAAATGACTGGGTAAGATCCAATCCAGTTAGGAGTGAGATGTCAGTGCCAGGACAGAAGAACGGCATGACAATCTGTCAGAGATACATCAGCTTCAGTGAAAATGTCTCTCAGAAGCATCTTGTGTAGGGCTAGTGCTTGAAAATTTCATTAGAATACTCATTATTTTAAAATTTGTAGTAAAAAAAATCATAACAATATATCTATACAATTGCTTTAACTAGATGTATGAAGATTCTGTGGAGAAGAGAGTATTGTATCATAGGAAATCCCTGGGGACAGTAGCTCTAGGAAGTATCTGTTTTTGTGATAAATTCTTTAGTTTTTCCTACAGTTTCCATTTTTATTTACTGTCTTTAATTCTCTTTCTCCTTCTCTTGCTGAGCTCAATATTTAGGGATTTTTTAAAAAAATATATCTTAAAAGTCAATAAATATATTTATTCCTGTCTCTTACATTATCAAGTCACAATGACTTGAGGAAAGGATAGCAGCACCATTGGAAATGTGATCTGTTTTTATTAAAGTAACAATCACATTTCATTAAAAACTATTTTCTTTCCTGCATCCCTTCCTTTTTTTTTTTTTTTTTAAAAAAAAAAAAAAAAGTCATGTAAAATAAATTCTCTGTCTATTCAAATCATCTGGATTCCTGGGTCTGATTCACGTTCATTTTATATGCCAGGAATTTCTACCAGAATTCAATACATAATCAGTGTCATACTCTTTTTATTCAGATCAGGATTGAAGGACTTGATGCAAAATGAATTTTAATATGGTACTTCAAAGCAAGTAATATGCTACTAGTTGACATGTAACTTGGTACATCAGTTGAGATTTTATGTAGTAAGACTAGTGAGCAATGACACAATAACATTTACAAACACAATAACATTTACACACATAGTTACATAGAGCTGTACCACATTCATACTAGATACGTGGTGAATTAATCTGTTGCAGTTTTTCCATTAGCAAATAATGATTAATCCAAAGTCATGATGATTTCAGCCTTTTGCTGACATTTGTTGTATTTTCACCGACATGCTATTACCCTTGTCACAATTTGGTGTAAAACACCGCTCATTCAAACACAATTCATTACCCTTGGGCTAGACTTGCATTCAGTACATGTCACTAAAGGGGCAGAAGGTCAAATCTCAGTGAATTAGCTGTCCTCTGTGAAAAAATAATTCATCTCAGAAGATAATTTGCCTCTAAACAACTGTAACATTTCCATTTTTATAAAGTTAGATTCTATTTGGCTTATATACTGAAAGACTCACTTACAAAACATGTCTGCACTGTTTCATGCTTCCTGGGTTGTCCCCAAATATCAATTTGTGCATACTGATCACTGAGTGACACTGAATGCACAGTATTGTAATCTCAATAGTATCTCTGAAGCCCGCATCTTGAACTGCATTTTACTGCATTCCTTCCACCAACGGTACAGTGTGAAATATTGTATCTTGTTTTTGTAAATCATCTCTTTGTGTACCAAATGTAAATAATTGTTATTTGATTGTAATCTTTGAAGCCACCTGTTAGTAAAAAAGCCCTGTGAATTTACACTCTGATTGTAATCCTGTCAATGTAATTTAAACAGCTGACTCATGCTGGAATTTTATTCATCTAACTAAGTAATTCTCATGAAATATGTATATATGTCTAAACTGTGGGTCACTTTCTAGCTTGTAAGGCTGATTATATGGTGTGGCCATGGCTGAGCCTCAGATTCTTTCTCTGAAATACCTGGATGACAGGTCAAAAAAAGAGCTCTTCACTTTCATAGAACTTGAGTATGTGGCATAATTTCTTGCTTGGTGGCATGGTTTTACAGTGGGTTGGAGTCCCCTACAATTAGAAAATGCTCCTGCATGGCAAGGTATTTTTGCTTCTGTATGGGGAGAGGCTCAGACTGTTTATGTTAGTGATGACATTACAGCTGGGTCCTGGATTTGGTGCTTCAGTGTCTACCTTGCCCCTTGGTGCTGCTGCTCATGTTGAGTTGGAAGTGCTCTACAGAACAGTTCTCCAGAGGCACCTTTTCTCCTGCCCGTTTGCACAGGCTCACATTCAGTGATCCCAGACAACCCCGTGTGAAGGCACATGTAAATATAAGGGGAGATCAGTTTCTGACAACTCTCTGCTTTCAGGATGGCTCCAGCAGATATTGAAAGGAAAACATCTTGTGTGCTTTCAACTCTGAACAAGCTTGGTCTTCCATTCACTGAGCAAGAGATCTAACTACTGGAGCGTTATGTTGTAAAGCATGTGGCCTTACCTCCTTTGGACATATTTTAAAGAAAAAGAGTGTATTTTACTAAGTTTTCTACAGGGATAGCTAAGGCATCTGCTCTCAGTGGAAGATGCCCTCCCTGTGCATCTGAATCCTTGGCTGACATAGACTTCTGCTGGCCTCCTAATGATCTGAACTCTGCCCCAACTTTGACTGAGAGGTGGCTTAAGACACGTCTTTGTTCAGAAACTCCTTCTGACCCTCAGCTGTCTTTTCCTAGATTACTCTTTTACTTGCCTATCTCTCCCCCAGCCAGAAGACAGAGTATAAGTGACTTGCCCACTGAATCTGGGAGCCAGAGCCTTCCTTCACATCATCAGGACAACAGCTACTTCACACATACTTAAGTGACTTTTTAAAACTAACCTTAAAAGATCTATATGATTGATGAAAAGCTCGACATGAGCCAGCAATGTGCGCTGGCAGCCCAGAAGGCCAACTGTATCTTGGGCTGCATCAAGAGAAGCGTGGCCAGCAGGTCGAGGGAGGGGATTTTGCCCCTCTACTCTGCTCTGGTGAGACCTCACCTGGAATACTGCGTCCAGCTCTGGAGCCCTCAGCACAAGAAGGACATGGAGCTGTTGGAGCGGGTCCAGAGGAGGGCTACAAGAATGATCTGAGGGCTGGAGCACCTCTGCTATGAGGACAGGCTGAGAGAGTTGGGCTTGTTCAGCCTGGAGAAGAGAAGGCTGCGGGGAGACCTGATTGCGGCCTGTCAGTACATAAAGGGGGCCTATAGGAAAGAGGGGGAGAATCTGTTCAGTAGGGACAATGGTGACAGGACAAGGGGTAATGGTTAAACTGAAACAGGGTAAGTTTAGATTAGATGTAAGGAAAAATTCTTTACAATGAGGGTGGTGAAGCACTGGAATGGGTTGCCCAGAGAGGTGGTGGATGCCCCATCCCTGGAAACATTCAAGCCCAGGTTGGACGGGGCTCTGAGCAACCTGATCTGGGTAATGGTGTCCCTGCTTACTGCAGGGGGGTTGGACTAGATGACTGCTAGCGGTCCCTTCCAACCTAAAACATTTTATGATTCTATGATTCTATATGCTTTTTTTCAGGTTTGACTCTTTAACACTTATCTTGACATGTACAATGACTTATCTGAGACTTATTAAAAGCAAAGTAATTTTGGGGAGAGTTGGTGAATTTCCTTGACATAAACCACACCCTCATTCCCGAGTTATAAGTCAAAAATCTAAGTTGTTTATAAAAAATATTGCACCTCATAAAAAAAAAAAAATACAACTTTGATTGAAGGTTTCAACCTCATGTAAATTAATTTGATATAAAAATAAATTGCATAAGTCACAGAGACTTGGAAATCAGGATTCAAAGTGGAACCTGCCAGCTTTACTACAACGTTTTTAATCAGAGTTAATTGTTGTCAATTGTGTGATCTATGCAGGTCTTAAATTTATGAGCTGATTCTAGGTGCTGTTATTGTTGTAGCTATTTTGGATCTGGAAATAGTTGACTGTAACTAAGAATCTGCAGGTAAAGTGAGATTTTGTGTTCATTGAAAGGGACTTAGCAGGGATTCATGTGGTGTAACATAATTTTGTTCATTATGACAAGATGCTTTTATTCTTCTGCTGTAATCACCTCCACATGAAAAAAGCTAGAGCTCGATCCCGATTAGCTGTAGAAATGTACATGGTCCTGTTGATGAGCACTAAGCATATTTTCTTTTCTACTGTTCTCTAATAACATTATATTTTCCCATCCCATACAAGCTGAACATATTTATTCAAAAACAAAACAAAACACTGTGAAGATTTCTCTGCAAATTTCAGACCAAAATGTCATATACATCATATCTTTTCATATGTAAATATACATAAGATACACACTTGTATCAAGCCAAAGAGATGGTTAGAAGAAATGCTGGCTGAGCAGTTAAGTAATAATATAATGGAAGCATACTTATCTGATAGGGTAGAAGAAATGCTGATGTGAGGTTATATAGATTGATTTTTGGAAAAAACAAAATAAAACAAAACAAAACATTTGTTAAAGCATAAAGGGGAAACTTTTAAAGACATGATTGCTATAAGATCTCATGACTCCGTAGACTTGACAGCCAAAAAATCATGTTGATTAGTTACTAAGAAAAAAACCAGAACAACACAACAGCCAAGGCATTTGAAAGTCAGGGACTTGTCTACTGTTACAGGTGACTGTCATATGGTAAGAGTTGACCAAACTTACCACCCCCTTTCTGCAGTGCAAGACGGGAGTAAAGGAGGCATGCTGACATAGTGGGACCAAACATGCGGGCAGCTAGGGTGTGCCTGCATATCCTTTTCCCTCGACCCCCATGCAGACAGCTGCCTTAGGCACCTTTCTATTCTGATTAAGCCTTGAGTCATTTCTGACTTTAGGGTACTGCATGCTGAGCATGCTGATTGTCATTAGCTTACTTCAGAGGGTACTGACTCCTTTAGATCTTTTTCTGTGGTGCCTACATCTCTTGTATAGAGAGCCTAAGCAAATTCCACTGGAAGGGTGAATTGCCTATAAGTAACAGATACTTAACTTATGATACTTTGATACATAACTTTAAAGAACTAAACTTTTGTGAGAATTGGCCTACTTTTTATACTGACCTTGTCAGAAGTTTTTCCTGAAAGTTTTGTACTGTATCCCTGGAAGTGCTGTCAGAATATAAAGTATTACAGTGATAAAAAGTGCATCATTATTTATATGCCAGCAGAAAATCAGGGTTTAAATGGTTGATGGCTCCTATTCCTATCTGATGCCTACTAGTGAGACAGGTGAGAATTACGGACCTGGGAAACAATACCAGAGTCACCATAGAAAATCTGAAAAACTTGGAGGATTTCAGGACTAGACAAAACCATGACTGATATGTCTAGTATTGTCCATAGTTCTGCCATGAGTGGGAGACTAGGCAAAAAAACTCCCAGAAGTCCATTCCAACCCAATATTTCTCCCATTCTGTTTTTTTACAGAGCTCCTAGAGGGGATTTTTATTTTTTTTTTTCTGAAGCATTAATAAGAATACTAAAAAACATTCATTTCTAGGAAAGCAAATATCAAAGAATTAATAAATATGTTAAGTATGATATGGTAGGAATAAGAATTTAAGACCTGTGAGGGGAAAAAAAAAAAAAAAAGAAAAAGGAGAATCTCAAAGACAAACTCATGTTTAATGAAGAGCAGGATTGGCATGACTTTGTAGAGGGCTTATTGGAATGGAAGTATTGGATTCAGTCCTAAAAGGGTGGCTGAACTTCAGGTGTACCAGTAAAGGCGTTGTTAAAAGCTTTACTAGTTGGATCATTCCTGAAGTAGTCAATATGTTCACAAAGGAAAAGGTGTTAAGATAGAGGTTTATGTATTTGAACAGCAGCAGGGAGAAGACTTGTAGACTCAAGCAGGCTAGGCAAGATACCAGCCCTTGTATCACAAGGAAATCAGGGTTATTCGTTTGCTTCCTTGCAAATACAAGCTGTCTGAAATTCTGTGGCCTATGAAAAACAAACTACCTGTAGAATCATAGATACTAACTAGATTAAATTGCTAAGTAACGGTATTCTTAGGAAGTACCAGTTGCTGAACTGAACTCCTCTATTCTCACTATGTCCAGAAAACTGAAGATAAAACATGGTGTCTGAGATACCATGAGATGACTGAACTTTTCCCTTTGGGAATATTCTTGAATATGGTCTAAGCTTGAGACTAAGCTAGTTTTTGATCATGAACAATGACAAATTTGGATTCAGACAGACTTGTACTTGACTGACTGTATAAACTTAACTTACAGAGTGTCTGGAAGCTTAAAAGTACCACTTATTATTATCTGTAATCAAACTGCTCTATCTCACCCTTAATGAGGTTATGGCAGGAGAATGAGATAGGCTTGTGTAGATGTATCAGGGGAAAATCAGTACCACTGTAAAGTAGGTCCATTAACAAATGAGATGGAGAATTAAATTACTAATGACTTTGAAATGGCTGAGATAAAGAAATTCTGTGCCAAAGCTGCCTTTAACAAGAGAAATCAAGTTAGATCAATCAGGAATGCTGGAAAAAAAACCCCGCAAAACTGTGAACTCACTGTGAAAGACCAGCTAAGGAAACAGATTTTTTGAGCATAACTGTTACCACCCAATAAAATGGATTATTCTCTAGTGCACCTGCAGGACTAAAATACCTCTTATCCTCTGCACTGATTAATACTGGGACTGTAATTCCAAAACCATATTAAACTGTTAATTCTATCAAAAGAAATCACTTACCCCTGCCTTGTTCTCTAAATCAGCTCACTCGCTCATGCTTTTTCTCTCATCCTGTCCTCCTCCCTGTTTTGACAGAACTGTTTTCACTGTTTTATGGCAAACCGCATTTTTGTAGTTTTCCACTGGGACAAATAACTTCTACGGAGTAATGAGATTTATTAGCCTGGGTGAAGGTAACTCAACTGTATTACAAACAGTTAAACAAACTAATTTGTCAGATCAGATATGTCTTCATGGCACAGCATTCATTGCACTGTTTAGGTTTGCTCTAATTAGATGTTAAGCTGATAATTTCTCACTGGCACTGGAGTTGGCACTGACTGCCATCTTTGTTCTTATCAGGTTTTCTTCGAAATGTTTCCTCTATATCATGCCTTTCATTCTTTCTTTTTCTACTCAGATCATTAAATCCTACCTGAGTGATCTTACTCTCCCTGTCACACTCTCCTGCCTTTCAGATACCACTTTTAACTCTCTCTTCTTTTTGAGGAATGTGGTACATTAGAAAGGCTCATTTGGAAATGAAGTGGCCATCTTTTTCATCATATTTTTCATACTCATAACAAATATAAAATGCATTGGACTAATGTAATCTTGAAACAATCACCCTGAGAAGTGTGAAATGTCTCTATTGAGAGTTTCCTGTTTAAATATCAAGGTGATTAATGATTGTAAGGGTCACTAATTTAGCAGAACCATTTAGGTGATAGGTTATTTTATAATCCTCATTTTTTGATGCTGAAAGACTAAACTATTATCTATTCAAATGCAAATGCTTTCAAGCTGCTTTTCTGGCAACTATATCAGTTCTGTTCGGGGTAAACAAAATAAGCTGAATGATGAAAACCAGAAATGTTAAGGCCAACACAGACAATTATATTCTTCTACAGTAGAACCAGAAATGGAACAAACATTAACTTTACTGCAGTATTTATCAATATGTTGAACTCAAGGTTTTTAATTTACAAGAATCTTTCACACTATTCTAATTCTACCACAGAGATGTTCCAATGAAAGCAAGGAGTCATAAATCAGAAGCAGAGAATGATCTTTCCTCGAAGAAGATTTAAAAGAAAAAAAATCAAAGAAACCAAAAAAAAGCTATGGGGAGCCTCATTTTTCTGCTTCCCAGAACATTTATTTTGTTTCTAAGACACTTTCTGGGCCATATTCATTAGCCATTCTTCATCTGGTATTTCTGCTCCATTTCAGCACACCCCCACACTCCCCCCCCCAGCACTGTTATTTCACACCAAGAAATGGTTGCTGGTTAAGGAGAGAAAATCAGAAGATGAGAGATTGTAAAGTTGCCTTTCTGCCCCCAGGTATGGGGAGGGGACACCAGATGGTGAGAAATTTTTTCCTTGGAAACTTGGTGATGGATAAAAGGACACAGTATCAAATATTGAGAATTACCTGGGACCAGAATGGGAAAAGGAATGTTTCTCCAACCACTTTAAAAATAATAGTGTGATGCTCTGCATGTGAAGTTCAGTAACTTCCTTGGGAATTTAAAGCTCTTGTTCACTGTATACTTAGTTGAATATTCAGACAACCTATAAAAAATTACTTGAATATCCCAAATCAAGAACAGCACCTAGATATGTCATTAATAAAACATTTTGCATCTAATGTGAGATCTAATGAAATCTAACAAATGATAGAGAATGATCAGTAAAAGGTCAGACAAAAACTTGGAAAATGTTAAGCACATTATTTTGGCTTCTCATTTGCATTAAGTGTTCTGTGAATTTACATTCCTCTTTACAATTGCTTTACATTAAATTGATGGCATAAGGTAGCCTTATAATAAATCAAAGAAGATGCCATATACTCTGTATCTTACTGTTTAAAATATTGCTAATATAATAATGTGAGGGAAAAAAGTCTAAGGAAAATGATAATCAGATCTTTACTGGATCTGACAGAATTTAAGAAACTTGTGGGTTTATAAAAATGAGGCTCCTGAATTTGACTAGAAGCACTTTGATATTCTCCTTGAAGAAGTGAAGATCAGTAAAATATTCCTAGGAAATATCCCTAAATACCAGAACTCAGGTCAGCACCAACATTTGTAATCCATATCTGACTCTTCAGTCAAATTTATCTTGTCAGAAGAATCACATTGTATCATATGCATCACCTTAATCATATTATAGCATGTTTGGAACAAACCTATTAATAATCATGTTTTGGAACTATATAAATGTTCTGTTCACTGAAGCAACTGTAAATCATGTTAAAATACAGTGAAAGCACTGCTTGCACATTCTTGCAAAAAAGTAAATTTACCCTTTAAATCCCATTCTGAAGGAAGTTTACTATGAACATCAAAGGAGCACTCAGAGGTTTCCTTTCAATATGTATTAAAATATTTGTCAGAAAACTTAATTACACGTATGTTGTTGAAAATTCATGGGTTTTATTTCTTTAGCAGCTTTGTTAACAGAAACAGGTAGAAAAAACAGGTTTCAAAATGTCATATTGAAAAAAATAATTTTAGTTTTATGTTTATTTAGTCTTCAGAGACAAGAGAGTGGTAGAAATACCCTTCCTCATGCAAATCAAATGTACTAATCTACATTCATACTAATGATGTGTATTATTAAAACCATGCTGTTTTTCTGTAAAAGTACCTATGCCTATTAAGTCTCTTTAGCATTATTTCATACACACAGGTATTTGTGCTAAATGCTCAACCTCACTAGTGTCTTTGGAGATTTAATGTTGTAAAGATATACTAACATTACTAATGCTTTTTGCAGAAATGTAAGAAGCAGCTCATGCAAAGTTATTTATGTTGGTATCTATCCAATCATAGGAAAAAAAATCTTTGCTGATTTTTTAATTTTCTCAGGCAACAAGTTCAGTCTTTAGAATGTGATCCTGCACACTGAATGGTAAAAAGGTAAACAATCTTTGTATCTTTGTGATGTAATTGTGCAGACAAATAATTTTTGAAACAACAGAAATTTCAATAGATTTATTTTACTATGTAGCACATTTGTTGTCACAATACCACACACATGATACTACAGTCCAGAACTGAATTAATACTTTCACTTTGGTTTTATTAGTTTTGCTATTTTTCACATACATTTTAAAAGTCTTACTCTTTTCAGCATGGTTTCACTTGAATTCCTGCTCATTTAAACCATGTATCATTGCAAGCCTGACTTTTGAAAGCCATCCAATAGTGATTTCATAGAATAATAGAATCATTTGGTTGGAAAAGACCTTTAAGATCATCAAGTCCAACTGTGCCTAACCACTATTAAACCATGTCCCCAACCACCTCATCTACCCGTCTTTTAAATACCTCCAGGGATGGTGACTCAACTGCCTCCCTGGGCAGCCTGTTCCAGTGCCTGACAACCCTTTCAGTAAAGGAAAGTTTCCTAATATCCAATCTAAACCTCCCCTGGAATAGCTTGAAGGCATTTCCTCTTGTCCTCTTACCTGTTACTTGGGAGAAGAGGCCCACACCCACTTCTCTACAGCCTCCTTTCAGGAGAGTGATAAGGTCTCCCTTCAGCCTCCTTTTCTCAAGACTGAACAACCCCAAGTCCCTCAGCCGCTCCTCATAAGACTTTGTTGTAGTTTAACCCTGAACAGTAACCGGACCATGCAGCTGCTCACTCACCCCCCCTCCCTGGTGGGGTGAAGAGGAGAAATCGGAGAGAGAGAGCTCATGGGTTGAGATAAAAACACTTTACCAGGACAGCAAAGGAAAAGATTAAAATATATTAATGATAATAATAATGTATAAGGATATTAGAGCTGCTGAAAACAAAACTAGCTCCATCCTGGCTGAAAGCAGGACAGACTACTTCTTAAAAAAACCCGACTTTAGAAAGACTGTAATTGATTGCAATAATAAAGTGCAGATGTGTACAGGAAAAAAAATAAAAGAACAAACCACGAAACAACAAAACCACCTCCCCAAATACTTTCTTACAAAAAAGTGATTTAAAATTTAATCAAGTGCTGGAGCCATTATATTTGCATTAAAATTTCTCCATCTGTTTAACTGACAGAAAACAAGACAAACCTTTCCTTACAATTCAAATGCATTAATATTCTGGTTTAAAATAGGAAACAATATTAAGTATTATACAGAGTAGGATAGAGTTTACAACTTGAGTCACCTAGATATAGTTGTCCACATGCAAATATCTGTATGTTTAGCTGGGTCAAACGTGCCAGTCCCGTGCATACGTTATGTGTACTGCTGGGTATTTCAGGTAGTACAAAACAACTCTTTATCAATTGAAACTCGACCATGCCCAGTTCAATTAATGTGTCCTGAATAATGGTTCAGCTGTCCAGTCATCAGACATTTGTTTTAGGGTGAGATTAATAGCTCTACAGGGCTCAATTTAGTTGTCTAAACATGGATGTCTACTGTCATCTGAATGTCATGGATCTGCCATGGGAGAAAACCCTGGAGGGGAGAGGGGCCCAAGAAAGCTGGTTCATATTCAAGAATCACCTCCTCCAAGCTCAGGAGTGATGTATCCCAATGAAGGGGAAGTCAGGCAAAAACACCAGGATGCCTGCATGGATAAACAAGGAGCTCCTGGACAAACTCAACACAAAACCGTAGCCAGGGAGGATTATAGAGAAACTGTCCGATCAGCCAGGGATCAGGTTAGAAAAGCTAAAGCCCAGGTAGAATCAAATCTGGCCAAGGATATCAAGGACAGTAAGAAAAGCTTCTATAGGTATGTCAGTGATAAAAGGAAGACTAAGGAGAATGTGGGCCCTCTCCAGAAGGAAAAGGGAGACCTGGTTGCCCAGTATATGGAGAAGGCTGAGGTACTTAATGACTTTTTTGCCTCAGTCTTCACTGGCAAGGGCTCAAGCCACACCACCCAAGTCGCAAAAGACAAGGACATGGACTGGGAGAATGAAGAACTGCCCACTGTAAGAGAGGATCAGGTTTGAGACCATCTAAGGAACCTGAAGTTGCACAAGTCTTAGAATCATAGAATCATAGAATCACAGAATCATAGAATCATAGAATCATAGAATGGTTTGGGTTGGTAGGAACCATGAAGGTCATCATGTCCGACCCCCCCTGCAGTATCAGGGGCACCTTCAACTAGACCAGTTCACTCAGAGCCCCATCCAACCTGTACCTTGAATGTTTCTGGGGATGGGGCATCTACCACATCTCTGGGCAACCTTTTCCAGTGTTTTACCACCCTCAGCATAAAAAGTTTTTTTCCAATATCTAGCCTAAATTTCTCCTCTTTTAGTTTACAACCATTACCCATTGTCCTATTGCTACAGGCTCTGCAAAAAAAGTTTTTCCCCATCTTTCTTATAAGCCCCCTTTAGGTATTGAAAGGCCACAATAAGGTCTCCTTGGAGTCTTCTCTTCTCCAAGCTGTACAAACCCAACTGTCTCAGCCTGTCTTCACATAGAAAATGATCCAGGCCTTTGATCATTTTTGTGGCCTCTTCTGGACCCTCTCCAACAGATCCATGTCCTGAAGGCTCCAGAGCGGGATGCAGTATTCTAGGTGGGATCTCACCAGAGCAGAGTAGAGGGGCAGAATCACCTCCTTCGACCTGCTGGCCACTCTGCTTTTGATGTAGCCCAGGATATGGTTGGCCTTCTGGGCTGCAAGCGCACAATGCTGACTCATGTCCAGGCATTGACCTTCTCATTCACCAGGACCCCAGGTCCTTCTTGGCAGGGCTGCTCTCAATCTCTTCATCCCCCAGCCTGTATTGATACTGAGGGTTGCCCCAACCCAGGTGAAGGACCGTGCACTTGGCCTTGTTGAACCTCATGATGTCCACACAGGTCCACTTCTCCAGTTTGTTTAGGTCCCTCTGGACAGCATCCCGTCCCTCAGGGGTGTCAACCTGACCACTCAGCTTGGTGTCATCCACAGACTTGCTACGGTGCACTCAATCCCACAATCTAAGCACTCGCTGA
>KL278319.1:16390-34603 GCA_000699545.1 Podiceps cristatus | reverse complement strand
CCTACAATTCTATGATTCTATGATTCTTTCCCGCTGTTGATGATGCAGTTACCACAGTGGTCCAGCTCCAGCAGATGAAGGACACATGTGTCCTGTAAACACACAGCTGGGGTAAGTTATAGCCAAAATGGAGCTCTTCTAGGAAAAGGTGAAGCTGGAAATTGTCAACAGATTTATTAACTGTATAAACATTTGGTATCTAAAACATATACTTGAGATAACATTCAGGTGCCTTTGATCAATGGAGGAAACAGGCAAAACTCAATCAGATTAAAAGCACACACTGCAAATGTTCAAGACCTATTGGATGAATCACGCTTCCTGCAACTTTCCTGTCCCCACTTTGTGAACTTGAGTCTTGTGTGATAAGGAGCAGCAAAGAAAATGGATAGGATAATTTTGAAATGTATCTGAGTAGCGTGGCATGTGAAGGGCAACTGTTTTCTGTATGATGCTGGAAAACACCCCTGTGGCCAACAGCTTTCAGTGGTATCCTTTTTATTACCCAGAAAAGTTGAGGAATCCAGAGGGAATTCAGAGAAACAGAACAATAAGGGCTAAAGATTTGGAGGGAGGGAACAGTAATGAAAGTACAAAAGCAACAAGTATGTGATGCATGGAGATATGATTTTGAGGATATCTTGAGGAGTGCCAGAAATTTTTTTAATCTGGGTATTTACTGAGATGACGTCAAAGTCAATTTTTTTACATTAAAGGGTATGAAAGACCAGGAGGACTATGAAAAAGACAGATTGTTTAAAGAGGAGGTATAGAGAAAGTGGCAAAAAATCCAAGAAAAATATGAAGAGAAATTTTCCTGAAGCTGGCATCCAGTAGGCTAAGTCTCCCAAAACTGAAAGAAGTTCCTTCACTTGAGCTTATTAAATACCATTAAAACACTAGATAATTTTTCAAAACTAAAACATGCTGGGAAAAGTATTTTTACTTTGATACTATATTTCTGACTTCTGCATGTTTTTTTATACACAGCTTGGTCTTTTGCGAACTGCCTTTTAAAAAAAAAAAAAAAATGTCAACTAGAACATTTTCATTGAATGAAAAAGATTTTAGATGAAATCAGAATTCAAAGGCATATATTACAGCCTGTATGTCTACAGCCTAAAATGAAGCTGCCTGGCTTTAAACTGTTGGGAATGCTTGTAGTTTCTACCAGCTTCAGTGACGGCAATATGAAAGACAGAAGAAAGATGAAATCAAAAATCTTCCTACGGGTTTATCTCCCATGACATTTAAGGCAGTAAATGTTGTTTTCTCCTTGGCCGCTGCATTTTGGCAGCTATAGCAATGTTGTCGCCACTAACTGGGACAACCTCAAATGGAGGTGCCTTAAAAATCACTCCCGTGACAACTGTCAGTCCTGCGTCTGGCAGTGGCAACTGCAGGAGGGTGAGATGTACACAAGTGGGATCCTGCAGTTATCCTACATGAACTACCTGTGCTGGGGAGCAGGCAGCTTGAAGGGAGATGACCAGCCTATTGCAGGGTTTGGGTAGGGGCAGCGTGAACTTCAGCAGAAACCTGGTTTTGGTGAGTGGTATATGTCAGCTTAAGAAACCTCATTGAACACAGAGGACCACACCTGAGAGGTGGCCTTGTGCAACCTCATAAATTGCAACAAGGCCAAGGGCAAGGTCCTGCACATGGGTCAGGACAATCCCAAGCTCAAATACAGGGTGGGCAGAGAATGGATTGAGAGCAGCCCTGACAAGAAGCACTTGAGGGTGTTGGTTGATGAGAAGCTCAACATGACCCAGCAATGTCTGCTTGCAGCCCAGAAAGCCAACTGTAGCCTGGGCTGCACCAAAAGAAGTGTGACCAGCAAGCTGAGGGGGGTGATTCTGCCCCTCCACTCTCACAAGACCCCATCTTGAGTTCTGCATCCAGCTCTGGGGCCTTCAGCACGAGAAGGAACATGACCTGTTGGAGCGGGTCCAGCGGAGGCCACAGAAATGATCAGAGGGATGGAGCACCCCTCCTCTGGAGTCAGGCTGAGAGAATTAGGATTGTTCAGCCTGGAGAAGAGAAGGCTCCGGGGAGACCTTATTGCGGCCTTCCGGTACCTAAAGGGGGCCTACAGGAAAGCTGGAGAGGAAGTTTTGACAAGGGCATCTAGTGATAGGACAAGGGGCAATGGCTTTAAACAGAGAGAGTAGATTTATATTAGATAGAAGGAAGAAATTCTTCACCATGAGAGTGTTGAGGCACTGACACAGGCTGACCAGAGAAGCTGTGGATGCCCCAGCCCTGGAAGTGTTCGAGGCCAGGTTGGATGGGGCTTTGAGCAGCCTGGTCTAGTGGAAGGTGTCCCTGCCCATGGCAGGGGGGGTGGAACTAGGTGATATTTAAGGTCCCTTCCAACCCAAACCACTCTATGATTCTATGTTTATAAACCACGAAAGAACTGAACAGACCAGAGAAACTGAGATGATTTCCATCTGGTTAGCCCCTCCATGACTTTTCTGTACCGAGCAGGGGTGAATAATGGCAGAAGGTGAAGTGTTGAGAAATTAAGAAAAAATTCAGCCTGATATTTAAGTTTGCCAAACTAGAGAATGTAGGACTGAAATGAATCTACCTCCTGTGCCTAATCAGTAATAACCTTGTTACTGCATACTGGACTCCTGGTTTTGACACCTCAGTTCACCTTCCATTAGGTTTGGTTACCAACCCTGAGCCACAGCTCTTATGGTCCCAAGTTTAACAACCTTGTAGGGTCAAATGGGGTTGGCACAGCTTGGTGAGCCTGAGCTGGGCTGCTTGTTCAGTTATGTCAGCTAATCTATAGGTATTCTTTATCAGAGCATCTCATTTTCCTTAAACTGTTCTTTTAAATGCTTGAGTAATCACTCAGGGTTGGTCAGGTGACCATTCATGCACAAAAGCTACAGCAAAAGTCCAGGGAACAGAACATTCATTCTCTGACATCTTTACAAAGATAAAGAGACATGGGCTATTTCATAGCTAGGATGGGAGCTTTATCTTCTAAACAAAGCTGGACTTCCTACTGCTGACAGTTACAGAAAGTAGGATTCATCCAACAGGTCTTGGACATTTGCACTGTACGCTTTGAATCTGATCAAGTTTTGCCTTTTTTCCTCCATTGATCATCAAAGGCACCTAAACATTTAGCTCAGGTATATGTTTTAGATCATAGAATCATAGAATCATAGAATGTTTTGGGTTGGAAGGGACCGCTAGCGGTCATCTAGTCCAACCCACTGCAGTGAGCAGGGACACCATTACCCAGATCAGGTTGCCCAGAGCCCCGTCCAACCTGGGCTTGAATGTTTCCAGGGATGGGGCATAATACCAAAGGTTAATACAGTCTCAGAGTGATGCTGCCCAAAATTTTACAACTAATCAGGCTGCATAAACAACATTACCAGATAACTGCTGGTAATGGCCACAGCCATTACGTCTTGCTTTCCAGACCTTCCTTTCTCCTTCTGGAAACCCAAAGGAGCTTGAGCCCCACCATCTCCATCCCCATGACACCAATTGTCAGCCAAATACCAAAACCAGCATTTACTCCTTAACAGCCACTGACTGCAAAGTAGGCTCAAGTTGCACTTTTTGGCTGCTGAGACACTGGATTAAAAGTGAAATTGTGGGAATAAATTAGTTGTGACAACTGACTCAGAGGATTAGATCCCCAGGGTCTGACTACAGAATTTGTGCATCAAGAAACTGATACCCTGATGAGGTGAGGAAGAACTTCTGGGTCACTTATGGCTGCTTTCACCTCTTGCAGCAGAAAGTCAGATTTCTTCAGCATCCTGTGTTTTTTTAATGATCATAAATACTTTCTAGCAATAACATTATCATTTTTTCTCCCTGAGACTTCATCTGGCAAGTGGAAGTACAGCCTGTTTCTTCTCATCTCATTTGAAAACTGCTTTGCTTATTTTTCTGGAGTATTTTGAGCATCAGTGGATTTGTCTGGGTAGGTGGGCAGCGTCTGGAGAAGGATTTTCAGGACACGTATGTTTTTGCAATTCTTCCTTCTGAGATTTCCTTTGTCTGGCACTCGATGCAAACCTGAGTTCTTTGCTGGGTACACACCCTGAGTGAGAAGGATGAGGACCTACAAGAGGTTTTATCAAGGGATTAAAACACACACATACACACATATTATCAAGGCAATTGAAAATTAACATTCCCCAAGGTATGGTATTGGGAAGACTGTCAGAGTGAACAGAGCTCTGAGGATCAGCAAAGATGCTCTCCAAGGAGGAATCAGATTAAACAGTTCAGCATGAAAAGTATTCACAAAGGCGTCCCTGATCACGACAGCCATTGCACAGGAGAGAGATCAAATCCATGTTATAACTGAAGTAAAATCTGCAGTGGGAATTCAGAAGTTTCTCAACATGGGGAAATCTTTCCAAAGGAGAAACTTTGCATAAACAGCCATTGTAGAGGAGCTGGAAATGCTGCCCGAGACAGCATGAACAAATTCACCTGAGAGACGTTGTATAAATATTTGAAATGGAAGAAGAGCTTAACATAAGATCTGTCTCAGCCGTAAAGAAATATGCCAGCTCCACTGGTTGGGCAGCAGGAGAAGCTGCAGCTCTGTGGTGAAATGAAAGTAAGAGTCCACACAGGAGAGTGACCTGTGAGAGACAGAAAGCCATCCAAAACCCATCCTTGCTAAATCACAGGCCCCACACTGGACGAACACCTCAGAAGTGCGTGTCCAGAGGAGGGACACAGGGATGATCCGAGGGCTGGAGCAGCTCTGCTGTGGGGACAGGCTGAGAGAGCTGGGGCTGTTCAGCCTGGAGAAGAGAAGGCTGCGGGGAGACCTGATCGTGGCCTGTCAGTACTTCAGTACTATAGAAACATGGGGAAAAGCTTTTCAGTAGGGACAACGGTGACAGGACAAGGGGTAATGGTTTTAAACTGAAACAGGGTAGGTTTAGACTGGATATAAGGAGGAAATTCTCACGATGAGGGTGGTAAAGCACTGGAAGGGGTTGCCCAGAGAGGTGGTGGAGGCCCCATCCCTGGAAACATTCAAGCCCAGGTTGGACGGGGCTCTGAGCAACCTGATCTGGGTAATGGTGTCCCTGCTCACTGCAGGGGGTTGGACTAGATGGGCTCTGGGGGTCCCTTCCAACCCATAACATTCTATGATTCTATGATTCTATGGTTCTATGATTCTATGAAGTGTGCTGAGATGGAGGAGGGCCTTTCTGCCAGGGCCTGTTTTGTTCAAGCAGAGGACCCACATGGGAAAGAGACTTAGGAAACCAGCCAGATGGGAAAAGCCCCATCCCCTGGGGGAGTCCTTGCAGAAGAGACACCAGGTTGAACCCAGAGATGATCCCTCCTGTGATCCTACACCAGGAACAAGGTGTTTGGGTTGACATGACCTGGGGAGGCTTCCTGAGCTGTGGGATACGAGTGCTTCCTGAGGACTTTGCAGCCTGAGGGACAGGGACTGGGGAGGTGAGAGAAGGACAAGGACTGAGACAGGCACTAAAAGGAGCAGCTGTGGCCTTGGGAGAAAAGAGGCATGTGGCTCTCATACCTCACTCCTGGGAATTTAAAAAAAACCCGCTTCTTTGGAAACTGCTGGTCTTGCATGCAGTGTGTTTTCATTTTCTCAGGACACCTTTAAATACTCTGTCCTCTGCTAGGGTAATATCACTCAAGCCATTGTGAAGCCTAGTCACTGTTCCTATTGAAATGTATTACACTTAATTGAAGAAGTTTAATTAATCAACAAGTAATTGGACCTGTAATCTGCCCCTTGATAGGGATTTTATATTGAGATTCAAACCATCAGAACTACCTCTAGCACCTAGTTTTTACAACCTGATAAACCTTTTCCTGGCTGGAGCAGTCTACAGAAGGGGGGTGATTCCCAGCAGAGGGGTGCATGGCTCCGCCGGGCACTTGCCACAGCATGCCCCATGCAGAGCGGTGGGTCCTGCCCCAAGCAGTGCAGCAAGCCTCATCACAGCTGCTGCCTCTTCACAGGGACGTGAAGGGGGGAAAAGGCATTTCTGAGCTTTCTGCACCCCATCTGTTTTCCAGATGTTCTCTTCTTTCAAAACCATATGAAATCTTGGTGTCTTTTAAAAGCAGTTATAAAATAGTGATAGTTACAAGTACCCTGCTTATCAACAGTTTGTACATTTTCAGACCTAACTCCCATTAGCTGCCACTGAAGTTTGGGAGCAAAAATTCTCACATGAGAATCATCTGTTCCTCCAGGGCACAGGATGGTAGACCGAAAAAAGTCTAGAGACATGTACATAAGGAAATTGTTGCTGTTGTTGGTGATGTTGTCTTTCAGATAGGTGTTTGCCATGCAAAGAGCTGCAGAGATTTTTGAAGACTGTCTCCTGGTATTTTGTTAATGTAAAGGTCTCTGATACTGGTCCATGGCCCTCTGGTGCTCTGCAGACTTTACGCTATGGGATGCTGATTTTTTTGTAGCTAAGATGACCCCATCTGCATAAATAAAGAAACAGAACAAAATTCAGATCAAACAAATACAAGGGGGTTTCACCAGAAAAAGTTACTGATCCTTTATTTAATCATAGAATCATAGAATATGATTGGGTTGGAAGGGACCTTGAAAGGTCATTTAGTCCAACCCCCCTGCCATGATCAGGGACATCTGCAACTGGATCAGGTTGCTCAGAGCCGCGTCCTGCCTGGCCTTGAATGTTTCCAGGGATGGGGCTTCTACCACCTCTCTGGGCAACCTGTGCCAGTGCCTCACCACCATCATCGTAAAAAATTTCAGCCTTATGTCTAGTCTGTCTCCCACCTCTTTCAGTTTAAAGCCATAACCCATTCTCCACTGACTACATGCCCTTGTAAAAAGTCCCTCTCCAGCTTTCCTGTAGGCCCCTTCAGGTACTGGAAGGCTGCTAGAAGGTCACCTCAGAGCCTTCTCTTCTCCAGGCTGAACAGCCCCAGCTCTCTCAGCCTGTCCCCACAGCAGAGCTGCTCCAGCCCTCGGATCATCCCTGTGTCCCTCCTCTGGCCCCGCTCCAACAGCTCCGTGTCTCTCCTGTGCTGAAGGCCCCAGAGCTGGATGTCCTATTCCAGGTATTTAAACATATCTCCACTTGTCCTGGCTATCAACATTTTGTTAGCATACAAAGTAAAGACTTTCCAGCAAGCAATAACCCTTAAAATGTATTTACGAGGGCTCTTCAGTTTTATCGTCTTCAAAGATGGGGAAATTTCCTTCTCTGAGGCCTTTTTCTTCTGTGTTAGTTTATTGATACTGGAGGTGTCTCTTAATTTCACCAGAAAGAGTACAGATCATGGAATTACAAAATAGTCCAAAACATACACCACATTTAATGTTGGCATGGGGTTTTTTTCCTCCTGAAAATTCAAGATTTACAGTTCAAAAATATTTTTTACCTATATCTAAAGAAAATACTTTTACAAAACAAACATAGAATGTTTAACATGTATTTACATCCAAAGCCCACTTCTGCAAACATATCTAGAGGCTCCCAAGAATTTTATTTTTCCCATAGGCCAGAGCAAAGTTTTTGTGGGTTTTTTTCCCTGGGTTTATACTACAGCTATTTAAACCTGTCCTTAATGAAAATTTATGCTATCAAAAAAAAAAAAAAAAAAATCGATAGAAGTTAGGCGATTCTATCACCAATGCAACGGCTGTCTTAAGTGTAGCACTAAATGCATTACTGATTACAAAATGCTATTCTGAAATACTTCACCCGCTCCAAGTGAAACACAGAAAGCTTCTGCTGTTCAGCAATTAGAAAAATAAGCCTATAAGCAGGGCATGAACCTCAAGGACTGGGGCAGCATATTAAAACAGAAATATTTTTACACATAGAGGCAGTTATAAAAAATAGATAGGCATGTTTCAGGGTCTGTAAAAGTCACGAGTTTGTGTTTTAAGACACAGAGCAATCGATACACTTAAAGCTGCAGTTTTTACAGTTTGTAACAGGATACTGATGTCTGCGTCCTACCTGTGTCTCAAGAAACGGTATTACATTCTTGCAAGTAAGATGAGCCAAACCTTTTGTGTCCCTAGGAGGAGAGCACTGTTCCAGCAGTGGGATATTCATCACACGTAGCAAGAAAAACATTTTTCTTTGTAAAAGTAAAACCATCAATTTAGCCTGCTAATAGCAAATTAATGACTAAAACCTATGATCTTCAAAGCTCTCCTTCGAGTCCTGTGAGGTTGTACTGAGTGCAGGCTGGTCTGATACCATGAGGAGTAAAGCTTTTATGCTTTATAATGGGAAATTAAAATAGGATCTCAAACAGGACGGGGAAAAAAAAGGCCAGAAACAGTGAAAAATTACACTCTCTGCTGAAATTTATCTCAGTCATCTCTGGAGATTCTCCATGTGTTCCAAAGTAATACTTATTTCCGCTTCCTGGTATTAATGTGAATTTAATTCTTTGAAGCTTTTCCCTTCCAGTTGCTGCTCTTTAAACTTGACATATCTAGATGCTGGTGAAATAACATCTGCTCTACTTGCCACAGACAAAAATCCCCTGGACTCCTGAATTTGAGAAATTGCATGTAGAAAAAAAATTTGAAATCCAGTATTTACTATACATATTACTGTTTAAAGGACACTTGGGTTTTGAAATACAGTTTTTGGTCCTCTACTGAAAGAAATTTGTACTTACTGTAAGCCAAAGACACACATAACTAATGTTACATTATGGCAGTTTAAGGATAAAGGAGGTACATATATTGGGGGAAAATAAGCAACTTTTAGATACTAAAATTGTCTGCTTTTCTGATTGCTGCATTTTTATTTTTGAAATACATTTAATAAAACATTTTATCCTTTACATTATAATTGCCTCTAATTTTACATTTTAAAGAGTTTTGTTTCATTGTGGTGGTGAAGATGATAATTTAAAGAGTAGATCATCCTGTTTCTCATAGAACTTGTTTAAAGTATATAGACATTTGAAGAATGCACTCTGCTCTTTCTCAGAAAGTGTATACTTGTTATCTTGACACAACATTCACTTTTACTGCAGTAAAAGAGGTTAACTGAGTGCTTCTGCATAGAGAGAAGATCATTAATCTGGCTGCATCTCCATCAAGAAAGAAAATGGTTATTCTTATGCTGAAGCATCAAATTGTTTCTTTAGCTTGCTAGAAACCTGTGTGGATAAAAGTCCAATCAATACTAACAGTTATTTTAACTAAATCTGCTTCTTCTTAGGAGCACATTCCTATGGAATAATTTTTGTTGTTGCTACCATTCCTAAACCTCAAAGGCCATGAAGAATTGACCAAACAATGCCACTGTCCTGCTTTTGTTATTGAAAAACAAATGGGGAAATGAGACTAGATTACATCAATGTACACACAAAAAGGAACCAATGTGCAATTAGCAATACCATAGACTTCTTCCAAATTATATATTTTTACCAAAAGCAAGCTTTTTAACATTATAATGTGGGTCTATTTCTTCAGCATCTCCTAACTGCATTTTTACAGGTCGATTGCTTTTAAAGAGGGCTTTATAATTGCTGTTACATAGCATTCATCCCACCTAAAGTAACAATAAACCAGTAGACTTAAGAGTTGGGGGTTGACCATTATCAACATTTTACAAACAGGTCTCTATTTAAAGTGTTCTATATTCTTTGCTACTAATCGTTTACTTTACCTACTGTACCAAGTGAACATTTGTCTTTTTGGTCACATTAGTTTAAAAAGTCATGTTGGTAATTAAATACTTACATTGCCCTTTACAAGGACAATTCCTGCATCAAATGCTGTAGCATAAGCACAAAGAGTTTGTCACATGTTTTAGATCTACAATAATGTTATTATCAGTGTTGTTAACAATGATGTCAATATCAATATAAATTTATTTTTTATATTGGCATCATTCCAAATCAACCATTCATGGCCATGCCTAGACCATCTAAGCTAAAATTCCCAATTTCAGAAAGCTCCTCTTTCAGACAATGATTAAGAGTGCTAAGAAGTGAAGCTCTTATTATAGTTCTCAGCACTTTCTTCCATTTAACCGTCTAACTAGGGATATGTGTTTCAGTATCCACCAGTCATTTGAAGACTGTTACACCTCCTTATCAACCCTTCTGACATCTTACTTGCTTGTCATTTCTGCACAAAAAAAAAATGTAGGTCCCTTTTCTGAGTGTCTGGGAACAACAGGCAGCAGAGTTACATAGACACTCTGTAAAGACTTCATTCAAAGATGAAGAGATCACAAACAAAAGAGTTAACATCTATCACTGATTGTCATCAACATCACCTGACTGAAGCTATCTTAATATTGGCATCCTTTTACCCGTGCTTCACTCAGTCCCCACAGATGTATCACATATATCAATATGCACACAGATATTTGCATATATACATCTATATATGTATAGAAACATAGAAACATAGAATCCCTTGGTTGGAAAGGACCTTTAAGATCATCGAGTCCAGCCGTGCCTGACTACTACTGAACCATGCCCCTAAGTACCTCATCTACCCATCTTTGAAACACCTCCAGGGATGGTGACTCCACCACCTCCCTGGGCAGCCTGTTCCAGTGCCTGACAACTCTTTCAGCAAAGAAATGTTTCCTAATATTCAATCTAAACTTCTCCTGTCATAACTTGAAGCCATTTCCTTTCGTCCTCTCGCCTGTTCCTTGGGAGAAGAGACCCACACCCACCTCACTACAACCTCCCTTCAGGCAGTTGCAGAGAGTCATAAGGTGTCCCCTCAGCCTCCTTTTCTCCAGGCTGAACCCCCCCATCTCCCTCAGCCACTCCTCATAGGGCTTTTCTCCAGACCCTTCACCAGCTCCGTTGCCCTTCTCTGGACCCTCTCCAGCACCTCAATGCCTTTCCTATACTGCGGTGCCCAAAACCGGACACAGGACTCGAGGTGTGGCCTCCCCAGTGCCCAGTACAGGGGGACAATCACTTCCGTACTGCTGCTGGCCACACTATTCCTGTTGCAGGCCGGGATGCCGTTGTCCGTCTTAGCCACCTGGGCACACTGCTGACTTATGTTCAGCTGGCTGTTGACCAACACCCCCAGATCCTTTTCTGCCTGGCAGCTTCCCAGCCGCTCCTCCCCAAGCCTGTAGCATTTCCAGGGGTTATAGGGACCCAAGTGCAGGATCCAGCACTTAGCCTTGCTGAAGGATTCCTGTTGCAGGCCGGGATGCCGTTGTCCGTCTTAGCCACCTGGGCACACTGCTGACTTATGTTCAGCTGGCTGTTGACCAACACCCCCAGATCCTTTTCTGCCTGGCAGCTTCCCAGCCGCTCCTCCCCAAGCCTGTAGCATTTCCAGGGGTTATAGGGACCCAAGTGCAGGATCCAGCACTTAGCCTTGCTGAAGGTCATATATTGGCCTCAGCCCATCGATCTGGCCTATCCAGGTCCCTCTGCAGAGCCTTCCTACCCTCAAGCAGATCAACACTCCCACCCAGTTTGTGTCATCTGCAAACTTACTGAGGGTGCATTCCACACCCTTGTCCAGATCATTGATAATGATATTAAACAGGAGGGGTCCCAACACTGAGCCCTGGGGAGCTCCACTTGTGACCAGCCACCAACTGGATTTGACTCCGTTCACCACCACTCTCTGGGTCCGGCCATCCAGCCAGTGTTTGATCCAGGAAAGTGTACACCCGTCCAAGCCATACATAAGTGTCTGTGTATTTATGTATTTGAGAGGTCACATGTTCCTTTACCTGTTCCTTAGCTGCAGAATGCCCCCACTAGCCACATCTGACCCATGACAGGGTTTTCTGGGTATGTAGCTCGTGTAGCAACAAGCTAAGGGCAAAGGGAAACAAGACACATCTGAATCCAAATGTAATTTGGGAAATCCCCAATTTCTCATACATCACATCTACCAAGGGGCAGAGCAGATGTGTGATTAGGTTTAATCAACAGTTTGCTTCGTTAGACCTATATTTTTAAAATTATCTAATTAATTGCAATGGGGATGCAAGCTTTGGTTAAGAGTCTGAGTGATTCTATACACCATTTCCATACACATCCTCTATTATAATTTCCTCCAGGTTGAGAAGAGGGACCTGGACATCTCTGCTCTCTGCTATGCCCTCTGGCAGTCCCCTTCCCAGGGTGGGGATGCAGTAGACATTTTTTTATTCCTGAGCAGCCAGGAAAGATATGAGAGAAAGGCTGTTTAACAAAAACATGCTGGGCATATAAAACTTCACTAGATAATAGGATTGTTGTGTGGAAACACCTCACTCCTATCTCTTGGGCTCATGGTAGCTGTAAAAATGAAAATAGCAAGTACAACATTGGAGTTGCAGCCAGACTGAAAGAATAATGAATAAACGTGGTGTTAAACTTAAATTTGGCTCCCAGCTGGAGTTCTGCTGTAGCCTGCCAAGCACAACAGGGAAGAAGGCAACAAGTACTCTAGTCTGGAGATCAGAGCGGAGGTGTCTGTAAAGAACAAAGAATATCCAAATAGTATTGTTGGCTGCAGACACTGCATTGGTAAGTCAGGCAGCATCTGGAATGTAGAAATTCACAGGAGACGGAGGGAGAGAAAGAAAACAAAGGTGGCAGGGGAATAGGAGAGAACAAAATGGGACAAAACAAAGGCAATGAGAAAAAGGCAGAGTTGTAGTGTCCTTCAGCGTGTAATGATGAGACATCTTCGACTGAGATTATAACTATTGATCAACAGGCAAAAGGAATTACATGACAGAGGAGAGACAAGTGCTGCTGAGAGGGGTCAGATATCCCAAGACAGGGGATTAAGGGAACTGAGACCTACTTTAGTTTTGCAGACCCTTGGGACAAATACCACTGTAATGAAATGCTACGCTGCCTGCAGCATGCAACCCCACGGCTGTGTCCAGTCCAGTGGTCATGGATCACTTTATGAACAGGGTCAGAGAGCTGGTGGGAAAAGCAGGAAGAGAGGAGGAAACTGCTTCACTCACAATAACTCTTAGAGGGAAGTATAAGAGGATGTTGCCTCTTGCACCGTCTCATCTTGACCTGGACTGACTTACTGAGGGGAGAAGAGGGTATGTTTGAAATTTTAAAAATGACAATAGAAATCAGTGAGGATGTAACTAAGGATAGGGACACTAAGCCTCACAGACCACTGTGAAAAATAAAAAAAATATAGTTTATTTAGAAGAGCTGGCATAGAGAAAAGAGGCTGTAGCCTTAAAGTCATAGATTTTTCCCTAGAATAGTTTTCTTGGACTACTAGGCTGTTTAGTTCAATTTCCACTGGGAAAGTCCTCACACTTTTTTGCAAGTATTTCACAATTACTTGTTATTCTCTGCTCTTGCCTCCCTTCCAGACTTCTAACACTTAATCAGAATTAGTTTATTAGCAGAGTAAGTTTCAATTGCTTCAAAGTAATGAGAAAATATACACTTTCTTTATTTAGCTCATCCCTAGCTAAATCACTGCTGCAGACACCAGATATTAAAGGATGCAGAGAACATCCGTGTCTCATGTCCTTTCATGCACCTTCTCTGGTTCAGTTCAGTACGGCAGACTTCATGTTCTGTACCCACTGGAGAATACCTTTACCATGTGGATAGAATGCTACCAGAAGAGAACCAGTTGGGAAAAATTAGACTTGCTGTCTCTTTTGGGAGCGGTAAGCAAAGTTAAAACTTTGTGCAGAATATGGTCAACACAGAGATTTCCTCAGAAGGACTTTTCCAGTGTAGGTTCCCAACAAAGCCTTTCAAAGACACCAGCCTTGAGAGCAGCCAGTCACAAGCATCTTAAGTGATTGCTGTGGGCATCACATTCAGCGTGTCTTCAGCCTGATTCAGATGGAGCTGGAACATCCTAGATAAGGAGCTAAATCACTGGTCTGTTGACTCTCTTAGAGCTTTTCTCAAGTCCTTCCCTATAATGAAGCCCTCCAAAGAGTGTCTTGCTCTGATGCAGAATGACACGGGGTTTCAGAAGTTCAACCAAACTGAAATTCTCCATGGTCTTGGCCTATAATAAAAGCTCTCCAGGGAGGTACTGAATAGCATATTTTTCTAAGCACTCTGGGTAGTGTTTCTTGGTCCTGATTTATAAATTATTGGCGCCTCCATGTTTTTTCTGAAGCCTTCTTCGGTGGAGGCTTCAGATCTGTAGTGCTGAGTAACTCACAGCTGGCTGTCCCTGACTTTTACAGACATAAAAACTTCCCTGTTTACTCTTCAAAAGCACCATGCAAACCAAAGGCACTGAGGAGAGGTTTGTTTTTATTTTACATTTCCTAAAAAATCAGTGAGCCATTTCTTTTATAGTCTCTGATCATAACTGGAAAAAGAGAAGCATACAAGTTGAAACTGAAAGAATGCCATCTGCCTGTTGTTCTATTTCTCTTCTTTCTGGAAATCACTGGATACATACAGTTCCATACTACATTGCGAAAAGTTGTGTTAAACAAAAATGTTGCAGCTGCCCACTATAATTTAAAAAGAAAATTCAATCTGTTCTGTCAGCTGGGTCCACTTCATATGAGAGAGCCTCATTTTCTTTTTAGTCACTGACTTCAGGAAATGCTCCATTTTCATGTTCTGTGAAGTCCACTTCACTCATATTACTCTCTGAGGAAGGATGTTCAAGACAGAAATGCAGTACATAGAGCAAGTAGCTTTCAGCATTGTTTGATCAGAATGAAGCCATTGTGAAGATCTATTAGTACAGTAAATTGCCACTGCAGCATCTGTCCCTTCTAGTCACTTTAAAAAACTGATGCTTTTAATGTAAGCTAGGCCAATAAACCATATGAATTATAACAGACTGGTTTGCATCTAGACCTAGAACTGCTCTATGCCACCATCAGGCAGGCAGAATAGATGAAGTCACCACAGGTGAAGACAGGCTCAGAGCTAGAATATAATTAGGCTAGACGGTAAATCCAAGTGTCTGCCAATTCATGAACAACTTGGCCTCGCTTTTACAACCTCTGTTTCCAAAAGAATACTGAGAACCAACCAAATTTTGTCTTTTGAGATCAAATAGTCTACTTTGTATTGTTTCAGTGTGTGCTGCCACATTAATAAGTCACCATGTTATGTGACATGTCAGACAGTATGGCACCAAGACAAACTCAAGTTCTTTGTTCTGTCACTGGCATACCTCTGGTTGTGACCTTGTTGACTGCTGGCAGCATAAGGCCTACATTTGTGATGGACTTTTTAAAGAGAAAAAAAAACACTACAGCTGTTTGGAGAATGATGGCTTCCCTTTCCTGTTTGAAACGTTCAGCTGGAAAATGCTCGGTCACTCCCCCTATGTAGATTAGGTCTTCTAGAGAGTGGCGTGGGAAAATGTTATAATTCTACCTGCTTGCACCCCAGCACTTTCATCAGCACACTTCATTCTGAAAGATGTCAGTCTCACAACTTTATTGCGAGTCTTACAATATCTGACACTAGACCCAGCTTGTTACATCAGGATACAGCTTTTATTCAGAATAAATCTGAGCTCTTTGGGTTACTGAGAAACTCAAAAACTGTTAACTGTGTTCCTGAATGGTTTCAGATGAGAAAAAAATCAAGCAGTATGGCCGAGATATCATTATCTGCAAGACAGTCTCATAGGCTCGGGTTATTTATTCAGGATTTTTAATCTTGGGAAATGTCAGTCCCATAGCTATGCCAATAAAAATCACAATGTGCACTTGAAAAATACTAGGACCATATCTATTCCCTTTAGTCATGCCCAAGCAGTTGCGAGTTTAATTAAAGATACCACTCTAAATTTGCCACTAATCCCATATAAACACATAATGATTTCTTTCCCTCTCGTCACTAGAAACTGTATAGCAAATTTTTTATATTTATTACAAAGTTTATTTCTAGAACAACCCACTAAACTATTACAATCTGGTGTTCTTTAGAGCATTTTCACAGAATCACAGAATCCCGGAGTGGCAGGGGTCGTAAGGGACCTCTGGGGACCATCCAGTCCAGCCCCCTGCTAGAGCAGGGTCACCCAGAGCAGGTGGCACAGGAACGCGTCCAGGCAGGGTTTGAATATCTCCAGAGAAGGAGACCCCACACCTCTCTGGGCAGCCTGTGCCCGGGCGCTGTCACCCTCACAGTGAAGGAGTTTTTCCTCATATTCAGATGAAACTTCCTGTGTTCCAGTTTGTGCCCGTTGCCCCTTGTCCTGTCACTGGGCACCACTGAAAAGAGTTTGGTCACATCCTCTTGACAGCCACCCTTGAGATGTTTATAAGCAAGGATGAGATCCCCTCTTAGTCTTCTCTTCTCCAGGCTAAACAGGCCCAGGTCTCTCAGCCTGTCTTCATAAGAGAGACATTGCAATCCCATCATCATCTTTGTAGCCCTCCACTGGACTCTCTCCAGTGGCTCCCTGTCTCTTGAACTGGGGAGCCCAGAACTAGACACAGGATTCCAGGCAGGACAACCTCCCTCGACCTGCTGGCCACATTTTTCTTGATGCACCCCAGGACAGCACTGGCCTTTTTGGCTGCAAGAGCACACTGCCGGCTCACGGACAGCTTGCTGCCCACCAGGACTCCCAGGTCCCTTTCCTCGGAGCTTCTTTCCAGCAGGCCAAGCCCTCACCTATAGTGGTGTCCAGGGTTGTTCCTCCCCAGGTGCAGGACTCTACACTTGCCCTTGTTGAACTTCATCTGGTTCCCCTCTGCCCAGCTCTCGAGGCTGTCTGGGTTATGCTGAAGGGCAGTATGGCCTTTGGGTGAATCAGCTCTTCCTCCTAGTTTTGTGCCATCAGCAAACTTGCTGAGGGAGCACTCTGTCCCTTCATCCAGGTCATTGATGACTATATTGAACAAGATTGAACCCAGAACTGACCCCTGGGGAACACCGCTCACTACAGGCCTTCGTTCTTGGGTACTTCCCCAAAGGAATCACGTTTGCTAGTTATTAGAGGGTATTAGCTTTCCTTCTACCATTCCTGCGTTGTAGCTGTTGTGCATTTATTCCCTAGTGTAGTCCAAAAAGACCTAGGCACCATAACTGGCACACCAGATAAGTTTGGTCTGCAAGGTCCTGAGACAAACAGCCAAGTGGCCCAGGCAGGGCAGATGATGTAATTCTTAAGGGAGCAATATCAAAACCACATAAACCAGGCCATGATCAATCAACTGATTTGATTGACTGTGATGCTGGTTTCGGCATTCTACCTTGGAGAAAATAGCCTGGCTGTCATCTTTCTCTGAAAAGTAGTTGAACCCTACTTTTATGTCACTGAATACATGATTAGATCTCTCTAATTCAAATTTATATTACCAGTGTGATACGTTAACAAACATTAACTTTCAGACATGTAGTTTATCCTGCAAAACCACAAATGATCAAAAATTATGAGTGCAGGCTACGCCTCATATTATCTTACCTCAGTGTTTAGTTAGATCATGTTTCCCACTGTTTCACAGATTGTACTATGAGTACTAATTGAGACACAAAGGAAGTCAACATTTTGAAGAACTTTCTGCCTCAGTCAAACAACAGAAGGGCCTTTAATTACATTGTATGCAGGGTCTACCACACTGTACTGTGAAATCACTAGTCCATCAAAAGCCAAATTCAATTAAAGATTTAAGCTCCTAACTACCCATTGCAAAAGTTGATTAAGAAGCTAGGAGCTTGCATATCTTATCAAAGGTACAGAATGAACAAAAAGTTGCAGTGTAACTGAAAACTGATTGTACCAGGATTCCATCCTCTTAGTGATGCAGTCTCCCAGTTTAATGGGATTATAATAAAAAGTAGAGATACTTGAAATGTTTGAAAAAACTCTTCTGACTCTGCATACCTGTTCTGGAACTGTAGTTGTGAATTTTTTCCTACCCTTGTCCTAAGGTTTTCTAAGCACAAAATCTCAGAGAAAACAAAGGTTCTTTGCTGTATATATGTGTGCAAGCCCCACTTACAATGATGACCAATGGTATTTTATCCATTCCTTCTGCCATCCTGGTAATTTGTCTGTCTAGTGCCTCTCCTTTTATACTTGAGTTGTAAGCACTTTTGGTCAAGTACCACTTTTTATGTCTGTCTGTGAAGCATCAAGCACAATGGCATCTTGGTCCATGACTTAGTTTTTGATGCAAATAACAACCTGGCTCTTAGATCTTAGATGAAAGAGGTTTTGAGTCCTTTTCAAGAACAAATGAAATATTGTTTCTGTAATCACAGAAGCAGAACCAAATGGAGGGGAAA
>KL278319.1:0-16359 GCA_000699545.1 Podiceps cristatus | reverse complement strand
AAAAAAAAAAAAAAAAAAAAAAAAAAAAAAAAAAAAAAGAGGAGGTCAACAATGCTTTCTACAGAAGCCTAGAAATATTAAAGGAGAAACAGCTGCCTCATATTACCATTAACTATGTATCTGACCAGCAGGAGGTTTTTTTGTCATAGCAGAAATCAAAGTGGACTCAGGACAAATGACCAAACTGTGATCTTTTGTGGAGCTGGAGTCATAAAAGATGTTAAAGGCAATTGGAAATGGGCATGTTACCTAAAATTAGCAATGAAGCTGAAGAAAGAATTTCAAAAGAATCAAAATAACATTAAGGTGGGCAGATTTTGTACACAGAATGATAATATAATTTTTTAGCCATCTGTCAAATCAAACTCAAAGACTTCCAAACCCATGTTGCAGGGGATGGAAATACCATCAAATACTTCATATTGGCTTTGATGCAAAGTTAACTGGGTTAGTTCATTGTCTCCAAGAGTCATTGGCTCTGTTATCTTACAAATCTAAAGAAGGTAAGAAGTAAAAATTTACAGTAAAAGTAAAGCAGTGAGGAAAGCAGTAAATTTTCTGTTCTCTGGTAATGCCAACATGCTCTTTCATTTTACTTTGGACAATTAAGTCTCCAAAGTATGTCTCCAAAGTACCCCACTAAGTTATTTCTGTCAATCCACAAATTATAATCACAAAGTTCTCTGTTGCACATATTCTGTGTTCCTCTGAATCTTGGAACAAACTACGTTATTCTAAGAGCAAAATAAATTGCTCAACACCTGAGCATCAAACTACAGTCAAATTCCTGAATATGGGGGGGGAAGAAAAAAAAAAGAAAAAAAAAAAAAAAAAGGAAAAAAAAAAAGGAAAAACAAAAAACCAAAGCAAAAAACAAAAAAAAAAGGGGGGCGGAGGGGGGGCATAGGACACGACAAAACACCCAAACCACCCAAACCTTACAAAGGTGACAGAACTTGCCAGAATCAATGATGACTCCCTTTTCCCTGGGGCCCTCAGCTTCAGCAAAGGTAAATTGGCAGCTGCTGGCATAGAAATGAGTTGTTGAAGGTAAGACATCTCCAGCTGATGCTCTGGGTGGGGTTAGAAGCTAAAGAAGATGGCCTTTTCCTGCAACAGGAGAAGCAGAAAGCCCTGGTTTCCTAGCTCCAGCTCTAGGATCTCTGACTGGTCTCACCCTTTCCCTCCGGAGGAGACCGGGATGCCCAGGTGAGTGAGCAGTGTGGGATGCCTGCAAGGGGGCTGGAGAGGGAGCAGGTCACCACGCGAGGCAGGGGGGATACTCTGCTGTCTGACAGGTCTCAGGGGGAAGTGGAAGTCCTATATCCCAGGGGGAAATAGGAGAAGGAGTAAAGAAACCTCAGGCTCCTGCCCCCCACCTCTGCTCTACAAACCACTGCTCCCTCCCAGCCGAAGTCACCCATACATCCTGTTTAATGTTCTCAGAATTATCTAAAGCTGCCATATTCCCTCTTTCCTCTTCTCTTCCCATTACCTGCCTGGAGCCCTCTTTGCAGATACTGAGCTTTCCCCGCAGAACCAAATGTCTTGAGCCAACCCTGGATGTAACTACAACTTGGATGAGGGCTGTACAACCACTTTGTCTTTTCCCCACCATGGAGGTTTCAGAGCATCCCTCTGGTCAGACTTCACTCCACCTTGATCCTATAGCTAGTCATTTTAAAGAAACCTGGGGGAGCAGAAGGGGAGAAATGGTCACTGTCCATTTTATTCTATAAAATACATGGCATTTAATTCCTTCCATGGCCCCGGGGCTGTTAGGTCAAGACTCAACACTTGTTCCTCACGTGCCCTGTAATAACCATGCTCACACAGGCTGTGTTGGAGATGCACTCATGACACCCCAGCTAGGAATCAGGAGAGGCCTGGGGCAGGTACCCACACTTAGGAGCTCAGGAGCAAGAGCCACATGGCCACTGGGACCTCAGTCCTGCCCTTACACACAGTGGGAGAATGGAGGTCAGAGACCTTACCATTAAAACAGTGCTTGAAAAAAAAGAAAAAACAAAATGTTTTTAGACCTTAACCACCATGGGACGACTGTTGCCTACCTATTGCCACAACATGTCCACTGGGGTGGATTAGCTTCGATGGGATTGAATTGGATTGGATTGGACAGGGAGCAACACACATAGTGCCCCGCTGTGCAGAACCAGCAAAATCTAATTATCTGCTTTTCTGCTTTTAATCTATCAGTCTAACTTTCTTTGTCTTTTAATCACTTCCAATAAACCTCAGTGATACTTTTCTGTAGTCTTTTCATTATGTTTTTCTTATAAAATAAATGGATGTCATGGATTTATATCTGCTATCAGACAGGGTTATGCTCTGATTTATAAGGGAAGAAAAATATGCAATAACAGCCATTTTAGATAGGATATAAAAAGTTTCCCTTTCCCGTTGTTTAAAGATAGAAATATATTTTTTTTGTGAACAATTATTTTTACTGAGCCCAAATGAAGGGAATTAGTTGCAGGAAATCCATGAAGGGTGCAGAGAACTTGGGACCAATCCTTTGTTAAATTATAAAACCATTCACTCTGTTTTCATTTGTGAGAATGAGTATATTATACAGATTTATAAAGGCTTTAAATCAGTGAAATCCCTCAGACTAGCTGAACACTTGGAATTTACTCTGTGATTTGACTTCATTGGTTTCTGCTGAGCCTGACTCCCTCCTAATCCTCTGCTCTGCCTTCTCGCTCTGTTTCCTTTCTCTGTCTTCCCCTTTGACAATAAGGGCATAACTTTTTTCCACAGCATGACTCAAAATTTGAAACAAGTTCTTGGTTTGTTTACTTGTTTTTTCCCCCTCAAGCACTCCATTCTACAACTGGCTGCTTGTTTAAATACATCTTAAACTCTGCCTATCAAGGAGACTCATGTCTCTGCTTTTCTCTTGTAACCTGCACAGAACTTGGTTCTCAAGCTTGAAGTTGCTGCCAGAAGTCTTCATCTTTCCCTTCCTGTAGCCCTCCACCACTGCCATTGCCAAAACCAGAAGCACTACAAGATGAGATCCAAATCCACAGGGCTGAGAGTAGTTTCTGAAGGTTTTAAACATCTGTCTCGTCATGAAAGTAAGATACATGACATCATAGAAAATAACTAAAGCTAAAATTAAACATTTGGTTCCATCCTTGCAATGGAATCATTCTTCCTGGCAAAATCAGAAGGCTGCCAAAAACCCTTAGTGTTACCTGCTGGTGAACTCAAAGAGTGAGAGTGTAGGTTTGAAAGCCTTTCCGTTCCCAACTGAACCCAAAGAAAATTAAGACAAAGAGCAAAGTGGCCTTTTCCATTCCAGGATTGTTATTCAGATCCATGTTTCTTTTGTGGGAAAGTAGCAAACAAAACTGAGCTCATGCTTGTCATTTAATGACTCCATTGGGGTTTTTGATATGAAGCTTTTCCTCTGGGTCAGGGCAAAAGATGAGGCTTAGATAGGAATTCCTAGGGCATGCTCTGCTGTGGCTTGAGAAGATGCAGTCTCCTCCATTGGTGAATGTTTTTTTTAAAGTATTTTCATCCTAAAATAAGGATGAAATTCCCATCAAAATGTTTACAGCCCCAAAATGCAAGCTCTGGGAGTCCAGCTGGGACCAAGGATACAAGCAGAGCTGTTTTCTCTTATTGTGTAGTCTCTGGATTGGAATACAGGAAGTTATTAAGTTTGTCCAAGAAACAGTGGGTGTTAAAGTCTTCAGTTTTCACAGCTAATATTACACTTGAAACAGTAACCAAGAAAGTAAAGCTTGAACATTTGGGTTGATTCCACAGAGCATAAATTAAATTTACTGTTTATAAAAAATGCCTGTGTTGCAGAGAAATATTTAATCCATTGGAAAAAGAAATTAACAGAGGAAAAAAAGAGCATGAGGAAATCCAGGAAAAACTTAAAGCTATGACTATTTCTAAGGACATAAAGGCGTTCATCAAAATATCAAGATCATAAGATGTTTTTCACCTTTTAAGGAAAGTGTGTATGCATATACATATAACGTGGGTGTATGGATACATTATGTGTTTGGAACAGGCTTTTCAGGGAGCTGGAAGAAAATGCTTAAACTTTTTGGAGCTTTAGCACTTCCTTTTCCATCCCTGAAGAGGTCCCCTAAAATACTAAGAGCAAACTCTAATGCCTAATGTGTGACTCTTAGAAACAACATAATAATATGAGCAGCTGGAGAATAAAAAAAAAAAAAAAAAAGTATTCAAACAAAATGAAGAGGCCAGGTATTTCAGACACAACTAGAAATGAGAAAGAAAAACAAGAATGCAATTCTTTGTATGAGACGGATTTCTTTTTCAGGACTGGATTTTTAAGCTCATGCTGCTCTGATGGCACGAAGAAGGCTGGGGCCCAAAAGCTATGCCCACACTGCTGAATGAAGCATGCCTGAAGCTGCCCCCTGACTCTAAGGACAAGTGGTATGGAACAGCCTACATCCGTACTATTAATTAAACTTTCTTACACTGTAAAATAGAGCGTCTGCAGCTACACCGCACCTGGGAGCAGTCCCCCACCTAAGCTACCTTCTCAACTGTGCCTGAGAATCGTTTGGGAGAGCACTGCTTGACAAAAGCAAGCCAGGGGGCATTTCAATAATTTAACAATATAAATAATCAAGTCCAGTGATGTGCCCTGGCACTGCTTAATTTATTAGAGCAGAGACAGCTGCCATGTCCAGCTGCTGATCCCTTAATAGCACGGAGAAAGCACAGATGGCCTTGGACCGCTCTCTGCAAGCAGCGGTGCCGGGAGCGTGCCGACGCACAACCAGCGCTTCACCAGGGGCCCGGGAAACCCGTTCCATGCGGAGCGAGTCAGGGCTCATGCTGGTAGCAAAGCTGCTGCTTTCCAGCACCGCTGCCTCCCTCCCCTGAGGGGCCATGCAGGAAAATAAGCCACCTTTTGCTTGGTCCCAGGCCCATGGAGCGCTGGAAGATGCTGCCACAGCCTGCCGGGGCACTGGAGGGGGGCCCTGAGCTGGGGGGTCCTCTGGCACAGCGGGCTGGGGCCATGCCCAGGGGCTGGAGGCAAAGCTGGCCCTGCAGGGAGACGGGGCCTCCCTGCTCTGCTCCGCTGCTGGGGCTTGCTCGCTCCAGCGCTAATATTGAAGAGGGCTGCTTTGGTGTCTGGCTTTTGGTTTACAAAAAGGTATAAATCCTTTACTGCCGAGAAGCGAGGTTCAGCCCGGGCTTGGGATGTGTGCCTCTCGCCGGGGGAGGGAACAGCCCCCTCGGGCTGGCAGGGGGATCCCGGGGAGGTGGGTCACCCAGGACCACAGCAGGAGGGACCCCCGGACCACAGCACTCGCTTTTCCAGGTGGCAGAGGCTTTCCGAGGAGCGGAGGGAGCTGCCCCCGTACGGCAGCAGAAACCACGGGCAGGTTTGCAGGGGGGGATGCACTATGTGCTGCAATTTCAACTAGAAGTTCTCCATGCAGTTCTCAAAACAGGCGGCTTGTTTTGTTCCTGAGTAGTAGTGTGTCTTTGGTGGGCATTTTGAAAAAATTATCTCCTTTTTAATAGAATAGTTTCACTTCTGGACTAATCGGATCATGAATTTTTAAACAGAATGTCTGGAAATTCAGTAATTACTTTTTTGTAGGTCACTGGATAAAAAACTACTTTTTCTTTGAATCTTGCTTTAAGAATTGTAATGAACGAAAACACAAACATTTAAATGACATAAAAATTTAAAAGAAACCCATGCAAGGCAGCCATGCATAGACTAACTCCCAATGTGAGATTCAAAATGCAACTCTTCTGTGTCTGTCCCTCTCTTTATGTCTGGAAGGAAAACAGGCAGCCCTGAGGAATTCAACAGTCATTTCTTATTTGCCTCACAGCACTCTGTTGTGAAGCCTCCATGGATAAGACACATGCCATGGGCCTCAACTTCTTCTCAACCATCCAGTTAAGATTGGCATTCCAAGCTCACGGTCACCGCTGAGGGCTGACCCTGATCACCAGGGTCCAGCCTTACATCCATCACAATCTGGATAGTTTGACTCAGTCTTCCTGTTAGAAAACTGTCCTCCAGCAGCGTCCATTGCCAGCCACCAGCTGAGACAGGCAGCATAGATACCACGTTAGGTATGTCCATGTCTTCAGAAGCTTGGCTTAGAGACAGTCTTTATCTTGCTATTCAGATTTCTGTCCTCTCTCTCTCCACACCACAGTCGTCTTTTCCACGCTAAATAGCCTCCTCTATCTGGTCATACAGAAGAGGTTTCATTTGTTCTCTTTTCCCTTCCTGGCTTCACAAATACTGAATAGTCCATCATCACATAAATACCTAAGAAGCTTGCTTTATTGCATGTTGCTGTTAAATAACAAATCACTCCTTCTGTCTCCACTACCGTTTCTTCATCCCTTTACTGGGTTTTGTCCTTTCCTGTGCTTCCACGGCTGCACTAGAACAGCTTAAAGGCCAGGCTGGAGGCCAAATCACCCAGCCACAGCACACAACACTGTAGTTCTCTTTCAGTGTAAGTCTGTAGATGACCATACTGACAGCCCACCTACCCTAGTATCCAAGAGTAGCTATCACCAGTTGCCTAGGGAAGAGTAGAACATCATAGTAAGCATATAGTGATACTTCCTCCATCTATTCTCCCGCGCTCCAGTAATTTGCAGTTAAAGGATGTCCAGAGCCAAAGGTTTACTTGTACTCAACAGGACTTGATGTTTTTCACTTCCATCCAGTTACTTTTGAACTTATATAAACCCTTGTCATTCACAGCATCCTGTGGCAGGGAGGTCTCTAGCTATTCCAGTAACCACGTTGTATGAAGAACTATCAGAATTTGTTCATCTTAAGACTTCTGTTCATTACTGTTATTTCATATTCTCTCAGTCCTTGTGTTGAAACATAGCAAACCATCAATTAACCCCTGTTCACCTTCTCCATGACACTCAGATTTCTGTCCTCTCTCTCTCCACACCACAGTCATCTTTTCCACGCTAAATAGCCTCCTCTATCTGGTCATACAGAAAAGTTTTCATATCTCTAGTATGAAATAAGTAATTCTAGTTAATTTCCTCCATATCCTTGCGAGTGGGCCATCCAGCTGATATTCCCTGAAAAGAGATCCTGAATATGCCCCATACTTTCAGGTGGCACTGCACTTCTCTGCTACACGAGCAGACCACGGCACACCATACAGCCTCCCCTTCTGACTTTTCAGAGGCATCACATGGCCAAAGTCATATCAGGAGCCCCAGGAGTCCTCCCGACAAAGGCCCTGAAATCATCTGTCTCAGGACAGATTAAACCTGTAGACAGCCTGACTTTTTGGTGCATTGTGGATGCCAGGTGCCAAATCCTATCAATATTTGGGGTTTCCAGGACTAGACCCCTTGCCAGATGTATAATGTAGATACAGATACAAAGTCACAGAATTGCAGAAGTCTTGACTCAGAGGCACCTGGACGTCATCTAGTGCACCTCCTACTCGAAGAAGGACTTTCATCAATACTCAATCAGGTCATCTGTGGCTTTGCCCATCCCAATCTCTAAAATCTCCAAGGATTTCTATCACAAAACCTCTCTGGGCACCAGTTCCAGTGCTGCCCTGACCTCCTGGTGAAACAGTATTTCCTAACGTTCAACCTGAATGTCCACAGCCACGCTTTGTGGCTGTTGCCGCTTGTTATATAGGGTAGAAATTCTTCACCATGAGGGTGGTGAGGCACTGGCACAGGCTGCCCAGAGAAGCTGTGGATGCCCCATCCCTGGAACTGTTCAAGGCCAGGATGGATGGGGCTCTGAGCCACCTGGTCCAGCAGAAGGCGTCCCTGCCCATGGCAGGGTGGTTGGAACTAGGTGATCTTTAAGGTCCCTTCTGGTTCTATATCATTGAATACCACCAAAAATAATTTGGCTCCATCATCTCTGTAACTGCCCTTGAACTAGCTGCAGGCTGCTGTTAGGTCCCCCCTCAGCCTCCTCTCATGCAGTCTGTGGTCCAGCTCCCAGCCACCTTGGCAGCACTTCACTGGACCTTCTTCAGTTTGTCCACATCCATCTTGAACCAGAGAGGCCCGAAACTAGATATAGTGTCCTAGAAGCAGCCTCAGCAGTGCCAAGAAGAGGGGTACAGTGCCTTCCCTTGATCTGTTGGCCATGTTTCTCCTAAAGTGTCTCAGCATGTAGTTTGCCTTCTTTGCACTTTTAACTCATATTCATCCCAGAGTAGATAATCCATCATAAAGCCACAGTCTTTTTCATCTGCAGTCATCAACATGATTCTGGTCAAAAAATTGGTTTTAGTAAAAGTTTTAGTAAAATATATCACATCATTACTTTTTCAGGTGTGACAATAGATTTGTAATCTCATGACCACCTAAACAGTAAGTTGCACAGATCACTACAGCCTTTTCCTTTAGGAACTGTTTGCTTTCCTAATAGAGGGACAGCAACTGTCACATACAGAGTGGAACAAGGTAGTCCCTGCTTCAAAAGGAGAAACTCAGGTAACAGGAGGTATTGCATGGTTACCGAAAGCAGATAGGCAAACATGAGTTGACAGTGAGATACTCATGTTTTGGTATAAAAAGCAGCAGTTGCAACATCAGCTGCCTAGCCATTATGTTTTATTGCTGTCTTCCGGGTTTGATCAAAGTAACGGTGGCTATAAAGGTGTCGTGAGGAAACTCTTCACAAATACAAATACAAAACAGCATGGCTTCCAAACAGGAAAATAAATACCACAACAGGAAGCCTTACCAATATAAGTCAACTGGAAAGAAGGAAAAGCCCATTCAGATGCTCAAGCCATTCTCTGGAGTTCCAGGATGATATCCTGGGACAGGTCCTGGGGATTTGCTAGCCGGGACACCTGCACTCACGTGAGGCAAGAGGGCTGCTCTCACGTAAGCAGTTATTGTTCAGCTGGGGACTGCATTCCTGAGAGTGCACCTGGAAGCCTCTGCCAGTTACAGGGGATGAGACTATCTTTTTAACCAAGCTCACTGATCATCTCAGCAGAAATACATTACTGCAGTTCCTGAAAATCTCACACAATTAAACCTGTTGACACAAGCCCTAGCAGTTAGGATGACTGGGGGTGAGAACATAAAGAGCTGTAACAATTTCTATGTTAAATATCCATGGCAATTTATTGTGAAAATTTGAATCTGGATGCATGATGTCACTGATAAATCAAAAGTAGTGAATTTTTGACACAGCTAATTTTACAGTATTTACAGTATAAAAAGTGGAGGCAGTTATTCAGAGGATTAGTCTGATCCCTCTCAGTGGCACCAGAGCACAATTTTCTTTTAAAAAGGCTATATTCCTAGGAATCTGAATAAATTCAGGACCATAAACATGTTACTACATTCACTGAAAAAGAAACAGAAGCAGCAGTCTAATCAGATCATATTTCCAACACAGAATAAGCGTCTCATAAACTGTGAAACAGGAAAAGGTAAACTCTATGAGTTTCCCCTCTGCTAACCCAGTTTGCTTTTAGCAATGGTAGAAAATAAAATTATTGAAGAATAACTTTTTTTTTTTTTTTTTTAAGATGGTAACATAGTCTCTTGCTCCAAATGAATCTGAAAAGCGCAGCCACTGCATTCCTCTCTGTGGATAGAAATCATTCTGCTCCTGCTCTATTCACAATTAAAAATCCCGGTAGCCCTATCAACTGGGCCACTGACTGTCCAAGGCAGGCCATATAAAGGTCTGAGAAACACCCCAAAAGCCCAGAGCAAACAGAGTTTAAAAGGAAAGCATTCTTCTTCACTCCTTGACTACCATTTTCTTGTTGCCGAGGAAAGAGGCAAGTCTCCTAACTCCCAATATGATATCTCTGTACATTAACTAGTTAGAATAAAGGCTAAATTCAAAACTAAATCACTCAAGTAGAAATTCAGTACATAATTTACTGTAATATTAGGCCCCTGGCTCCTATTCCCTTCAGTTCATAAATGCAGATTGGCTAGAGGGACTGCAAAACACAAAGCAATAACATAAAATAAAGTATTAAAGCAAAGGACACCATGTTCCTTTGATTCTCACACACACCCACACACATATGCCCACACATACACAAAAGCTCCTCGGGATTAAGAATTCTGAAGTGTGAAAAGTCCAGTATACAACAAAGCTGTAAAATAGACTTAGTACTTTTTTTATGTACATGTCCTGTGTCATTAAGCAGCTTTCCTAGAAAAAAAGGTCATGACATCTACACGCCTTTTTTTGCTGCTGGAGAGGTAATTGCTTTTTCAATAGAAGTCATTTCAGGCTACTTGCTATACATTGAGTGACAAACCAGACAAGTAATTTTGTGTTCCCACAGCAGCAAATTAGAAAGGCAGCAGAGCGATAGAGTAACCACAAGACAATCCTCCTCTCCCCTTCAAATTATTGCATAGAAAGCACTAAAAGCAATACAATGTCCAGCTATTGATTCCACGGTGGAACATACTTCACACCAAATTCTTTTGCAACATTTCATGTCTACACTGTTTTTATAAAGATTGCAAATGTCTAGAAACTTAAGCAAGAAAATTGTCAAGGTTTGATTTTACAGAGATCCCTTTAAAAGATTAGACTGTTTTTCCATTTGGAAAGAATTTCTTGATTATGTCAGAGGCTTGATTTGCCCTTCAGAGTTCTCCTGCCTTTCACTAGCCCTCCATTCCGGCATGCTCATTCAGTTGTGAGTCCCATTCACCAAACTCTCAGCTCAGGGTGGTAAAGTTATTCCTTGATAGCGCTTGTCTTCTCATAGCACGTTCCAGTGATACCATGCCCATGTAAATAGAGAATTGTCTGCACCAGCAAAAAATGGCTTCCAGCAGTACGATGATTTTTCCTTTTTTTTTTTTTTTTATTTTTGAAATATAAACTCAGCTGTCTAGAAGCCACAGTGGCTGTATCTTGTCTCTAACTTGTCCTCAAGCCACTGCTGCTCTCTCCAGAAAGAGTTGACTCATATGACCTGCAAAGAGAGAGAGCAGATAATCATTTGCACAAGAATAAAGACACATATTTTTACACAGGAAGCAAAACAAAGCTTTTGGGACCTGGAAAGCTTGAACAGTTCTGAATAGGAGAGAAAAGACTGCAGTGCTCCTAACTGAAAGGCAGAGGAAAAATGGGTAAGAAAGTCTGGAGCTGTCACCTCTACACTGGATGCAACAGTGCAGAACTGGATTCAGTGTCGAGCTCAGCTTGCGCCATTCCCCACACTTCATAGTAGATACTTTACAGCACTGGGAGGAAAAGACCTGAGGAAGGCCAGCTAACACCAGCTTGTTCAAAACCATGTGGCCTCTCCCAAGGATTCTGCGATATCTGGCTAAAACTGATTCAGTCTGCTGAGTGAAGGAAAAGGTCCTAAAGTAGGTTTATTATTGTGTGCTCCAGTTTACTTTCCCTCCTCATCCATGTCTTCTTTCCTGAAAGAGCCAAGCACACGTGGACAGAAAAAGGACAGATCCTTTTGAAGAAGCCAGTGTATTTTCACAATGTTCATTGACAGTCGTAAGCACACAAGACGGAAAACAAAAGGTTAATATTGAAAGCATGCAAAAAACACGTCCAAATGCATGATTTTACAGGATGGGCAAACAGAACTTCTTATAGAATACATCAAAGCAACGAAAACAGAAAAAGGAACATGCTGAAAACCACACTTAGGTACTTAGATAAAATACATAAAAAATTTAAAGAAAGCTTTGCAAGTAATTCACTAACTGGTTGTTGGGATCCCATGACTTTTCATAAATTAAATAACAAATACATAAGGTAAACATCCAGATGCAGTACATTGGTTTTTCCCATCTGCAAATCCAAGTCCAAAACAAATTACTTCCCTTCTGTGCTTGGACTCAAAATTAGAAATAAGTAGAGCTGGTTCACTTTTGGCTCAAGGGATTGGCTTTGAATTGGCTTGCTGAGCTAGAGAACAGCAATAAGCTTTCTGTTTGTAGAATATAATCTTAAATTTGGCACTTGTTCTCCCTGCAGTCCTCTGGCACAATGGCATCTATTCAGACCACCTACTTTAGTTGCCTAACACGAGAGCTGAACATCTTAAAACCGGACGCCTGGCCACAGCAGGCATCAATAATAAAATAATTCAGAGTACCCAGCTTAGGGCTACTTAGCCTGTGGAAAGAGCCAGGCCTGAAAGAAGGCCCCTGAAGAATGATTCAAAGCTCTAAGGAAGATGCCAACTTCCCCCTGCTGCCTGGAAGCCCCTTAACAACAAAGAAATAATCCTGACAGTTTCCTTGGGAGTGCTAGCACATTGCTGAATGGGCAACAGTCCAAAGGAGAGGAGAAGGTGGGCTCCCAGCAGGTGCTTCTCTGAAAGTTTTCCATTAAATGTTTGTGTCTGCATGAGTTTGGAACGATGAGACTTCTCCTGTGGGCACCACGCCTCCGAGGTGCCCCCTTCTCGTGCTGCCCCAGCGAGCAGACCCCCAACTAGGGGTGAGCAAGACCTGCTGCCTTCCAGCCCCAAACTCGGGGTCAGCGGAGAGCTGAGCCCCTCGCCTTCTTTTCCGGGGGATGTGCTATTCGCTGCCTTCTCAGAGGTTGTCTGGCGGAGCTCGTTTTTGCTGAGTCTCTCTCACATACCAAGGCAGCACAGTGCACACAGTTCCCTGAGGAACTCGTTAGTTAAGTAACCTGTATTACAGCCTCCAGCTGCAAACCAAGAGCTGATGCACCACTGGCAACACAGCGAAACTTTGTTTTCACATATCCTATAACATATATATATATGTATATTGATACACACACTATAGAATATGAATATACATATGCTGTATATTTATATAATCTACAATATATAGATTAAACATGTCATACGTGTTTGAAACAACTGTATTATAAATATCTATATATTCTAGATAAGTAATATATGTAAACTGAGATCTTACTCATTTGGAAAAATTATAATTCAAAGGTTTTTTCAGTCTTTCCGGGCTGCATTCTTTAAAGCACCTGCCACTACAAGAAAATGTTTAAACCCAGAATGGGATGAACAAATTTAATAAAGGGTTCAATGCAGTGAAAATCTCATCAAGAGCTGGAATGATGTAAGGCAATCAGCTAAAATGAACCTCCACTTCCTCTGCTTCCATTTTCAAGTGAGAATAAATGTAGCATGAATGTCAAACAAACAGCTCTTGCATCATCTCCAATCCCATCTCCCTAGTTTCTAACTGAATTGTTTCATTCGTCACTTGGTTTTCCCAGTATCGCCAATCTAAATCAGTGCAACATACAGGCATTGTACATTAAAAAATCATAAACCATACAAATACATTCCATTCATTGTTACAGCAAGTCACATTAAAGCTAAGCTGGTCTGCCTGTAAAAATATCAGGGTGAATTTTACTCTGTGTTAGTACAGGCAAATACAGAACAATTTAAATGGAATCAGTGGATACTCTGAGTTTATATCAGCACAAGCAAGTACAGAATGTGGATTACCACCTAATACTATTAAGAAAGCTTTAGCAATATTTTGCCTATTTGATGAAGTCACAGACATTTTTCAGGTTGTCATCAGTGTGCCAGAAGACTATGAGACCCAAAGCCCTTTTCTTCAAGAGCAACAGTATGCAAAATGTGACCTTAAATCCTCTGACCCGTGTCAGTCCCTATACTCACCCCAGGAGTCTGTCCACTGCATCTTTTCTAGAACTTGTCTTCTTTGTGTCTCTATTTTCCCATGAAATAGCACTTTCTTCCCTTGTGAAGTTGGTTTTTTAACAGCAAAAATATCAGAACATCTTAGGCAGTATCAGAAAGTGTTTTGTGGAATTTCATGGGGTTTGGCCACAGGTTATCTTCTCACAGGATGCTACCTGCTTGGGCCCAGCCTTATCAGCAGGTAAAAAACCCCTAAATGCCCAGATGTCATAAATGTCTGGTTGTCAAGTACGGACATCCTGCAGTTCTGGCCGTAATCATTTGCCAGGCACCACTGGAAATTCTTCTAGGCACCATAAATAAAACTCGTTGTCTCAAGGACAGTAACGAGAGGTCACTGAGAAAACTTTGGATGATACAAAATACAGCTGCGCACCTGGTTAGCAGCATAAGTTGCATTACCCTCAAAAACTAGCTAGCGTACTGTAGAGAGAAGGCTACAAATTATAGCTATAAAATCACACGGTTCAAGTTACGGAGCTTGTAAAAAGAAAATTACCTTTGAACGTTAAATCACAAATGTAAGATGACTGGCATTTATTCCTGCGCCATTTGCATGGGACCACCAAAGCAGGAAGCAACAGTTGAGCTGAAGTAAGATGAAGAACTGGTCATTACGCAGAGTCAGCTGAAACGCACGGCTCATACTCCAAGACATAAAATACAGTGGGCCGTATTCTGGCTGTAGCTTTTGATCTTGCTTATTTGCCTCTTCAGCCATGCCCTGGCGTTGGGGATCACCTCCTCACTGATGCATGTTTTGTGCCTAGACACATACACCCCAGCGTCAGTACCCTGTCCCTATGATCTCTGCTTGCTCACAAGTCACCACCGAGTCCTCCAGTTCCTCCACCTCATGGCTGCCTTTCCTCATCAAAGCTTTTAATGAGTTTATCATACAAAAACATTGCCCAGACTAAAATTAATCTTCAATACCACAGAGGCCTGAAATTTTACTGTTGTGGGAATTCCTCCAGCTTTGCAGCATTTAAATTCTCAGCCACAATCCTGTGTTAATGTAGAAGTTATTGTGTCTTGAATAGGTTTGTGCCTTCCCAGAACAATGTTAGATTAGAGCTTAACACTTCTGTAGCGCCCAGCTTCTTGTTGCACGCCTTTTTTTTTTTTTTTTGGCAAAATTAAATCCAGCTTTACCTAGTACATACTAATGAGTCCGAGCTTCTTCTGTTTACATGCTGGGAGTTTCCTAAGGCTTATGTTACAGGTTGGAAAGTCTACTGTGTGTTCTGTTTAAAAGAAAGAATGAAAAAAGCAGAGTTGAAAATTAAATCCCTAAAAAGACAAAAATAAAATAAGAAAATTTCCCAGGCCTCCAATTAAGAGCTTGCTCATTCCGGCCTCATACATTGCCAGCAGACTACACACTGATAAAACCGATTTTGGATTATTTAGACTAGAGAAAAAATTGGGTGAGTTTAGGGAGCCAGCATGAAAATCACTGGCATAATGACAAGCTCCAGCAATAAGCAAATTCAATTAAATCGTTACACAGAAACATAAGCACTGATGGAATTTCCACAGCTTTAATGAGGCCAGTATGGAGTTCATGACCCTCTACGAAAAGTGTGTATAACAATGATAGGCTGGGCCAATGAGTCCCATTATTTATTTAAATTCCTAAAAGGGAGCTTGTCTTGCACTCTGGATGAATCTAATGAGCACTAAAAGTTGATAGCCTAAATAAAAGACATTTCTCTACCTCCTTCAGCCTCCCCTTTACCAGCACCAGAGAAGAAAAGGAAAATATGATTTCTGCAGCATTCTGATAAACTGAGAACTAGGCAACTGTTGGTAATGAAAGGCTGAGTTCAGCTCCATCCACGGGTCATGGCAGTGCTTTAAGGGATGTAGAGGAAGCATTATTTTCTTATTTCAATGATCGCTAAGGAAGTTATCAAAGTAGAAAGAGAAGAGGTGAACTGGGGTCAGTGTGTACAAGAGAAAGAGCCACATATATGTGAAAAGAAACAGGGCAGGAAGCTCCTGAGTTTCGAAGTAAAGCATGACCAAATAAATCCAACATATAACTGATGATGCATTTAATGGTGCATAGCTGAAAATCAGAAAGGCTATGCCTATACTCGTAAATCAAACAGCACCAAGGCACATTTCAGACTCAACACTGCCAGGCTCCATTCTTTACACCATTAAATTGTTAGTCATCCCTGGTATAGTTCAGGACCATTTCAACTAATACCGCCCAAGAATTTCCAGTTAAGGTTCAAAAGGTAGCACAGATAGAGGTTTGGCACGCAGCAGCGAGGAGGATGGTTTAGCAGAGCGGATGAAGGGTGGCCCTTGTCAGTCAGCAACAGCACCAGGCAGCGCTCCCAGGCAGTTTCAATTAATTGACGTAGATACAGCTGGAAGGCCCATCTCCGTTGCTCCAGTCATAGGAGTAGTACATGGCCTCATTTCTGCTCCCGAAGGGAGAGAGTGGGAGGGGATGAATTCCTGCCCCAAGTCACTGCTTGAGAGTGCAGGAAACTGGCTGTCCTGGTTTCAGCCAGGACGAAGCTAGTTTTGTTTTCAGCAGCTCCTGTGTTTTAGATTTAGTGTGTGAAACCTGTGAAACTGTACGCTGCTGCTGTCGGTTGCTGCTGAATGACCAAGGACATCTTGC
>KL278318.1:18760-39563 GCA_000699545.1 Podiceps cristatus | reverse complement strand
TCCCAGCAGCCAAGTTTTCTGAGCTACTGCAGGAGTTGGAGGAGGGCCTCTGCCTGCCCTGCACGCCCTGCCCACGCGCACTGCCTGCGCAAACTGCCGCGCCATGTCTTTCTGCCACGCCACACCCTCTTCGCCGTGCTCCTGGTCACTCCCGCTCTCTGGGGGCTGCTCTTGTACCTCAGCAGGGTCAGGCTGCCATCCCCCCTGACTCTGCCCACCCTGAGTCAGAGCTGCTGCCCATTAGGAGCTGGCTCTGAGGTTGGGGGCTGGGGGGGAGGGCTGGGGTGCCCTTTCCTTCCCTGCGCTTTTGTGGTTCTGTCACTTTTAGGAAAGGGTCCCCCAGCGTGATCCTCCGCTCCCGAGCCCTTCTCCTTGGTGGCTTCGCCGAAAAAAAAAAAAAAAGAGGTCTACGTCCTCTTGTACTGGTGGGGTTTCATAAGACTGAAGTGGATAAGGAGAATCACCTCCCTCATCTCTTGGCCACACTTCTCGTTAAGGATGTGATTGGCTTTCTGGGCTGCAAGCGCACATTGCTGGCTCATGTCCACCAGTATACGCAAGACTGAGAGCAGCCCTGACAAGAAGGCCTTGGGGGCACAATCACATCCTGGACTGCTTAACAAGAAATGTGGCCAGTTTGAACTGATATTGGGGATTGCCCTGACCCAGGTGTAGGTCCTTGCTTGTGGCCTGGTTGAACTTCATGAGGTTCACATGGTCCCACTCCTCAAGCCTGCCAAGGTCCCTCAGGATAGCTTCCCATCCCTCTGAGGGTATCAACTGCACTGCTCAGCTTGGGGTCATCTGCAAACTGCTAAGGCTGCACTCAATCCCACTATCTATGTCATTGATGAAGCTATTAAATAGTATTGGTCCCACTGCAGACCCTTGAGAGATACCACTTGTTACTGGTTTCCACTTGGACATTAACCTGCTGACTGTAAGTCTTTGGACACAGCCAGCCAACCCGTTCCTTATCCATGTAGTGGGCCATCCGTCAAACCTACTCCTGCGAGCTATGATACCAAGTAAAAACAAGGTACAAATGGTATTACATAGCCAAACCATTCTACGCAAGACACGTTAAGAAAGCTAAAAGCACCGCTGTTCTCTACACTGGTAATTTAGGCAATTGCCTAATGCTATTTAGCAATAGTTACTGTTACTCCATGGAGCACTCAGATGATAGCCTGCTAGCACAATACTAAATACTACCAGTCTGAGATTTTTAAAGACAGAATAATTACCAAGTGCTTATGAGCACAAATATTTTCCCAGAAACAGTTTGTCAAGCAAACCTGACTAGGAATATATGTTTCTATCCTATTGGCTTCCCTTTACAGATATTGCCTCTAAAAATAGGCTTGTGCTTAGAAATCTGGCACTAGTAAATTCTGCAACTGCCAATCTAGAATTTAAAAACAAGCTAAAAAGTATCTCCAAAAAACCCACCTGACAATAATGGACAATGACTGGAGTGGGACTAGTAGGAATAATAGAAAGAAAAGAAAGGAAAAAGTGAATTTAAAACCTTTTTCTAAATCAATAGTTGGCTCTCTTGTTTGAAGATCAGATGAGCCCTAGAATGTATCTATTTGACTACCATGGTAAAAATCTAACTCAATATGCCTTAACAGATCAATAAAAGAAAATTAATCCTAGTTGCATTCTTTTTTTTTTTTTTCCTTTTTTAGTAGATACTGTACATCTGTAGAACTTGAAATGTACTTACTAGTGGTTGAGTGCAACTTTATACCCATCTGATAGATACAAGATATTCCTGCTTCCAAAATGACCATAGACTGTGTCAGATTTTTACCATAAGCAATATTAATTACCTCCATAGAACACAATTACAAAATCAAATCCCATATCCATTCCTATTAAATGTTACTGCTAGAAAACTTAAAGCTGGAAAACGTATTTACCAAAACTTATGCACTTACTACTTGAAGCAGAGAAAGATAGCCAGCTCCAACATTATCGAAGTTTACTTTCACGTTTTTCCACCGAACATCCACAGCAGTGTTTTTAAGATTTTCACACTGCGTTACATTATCGACTTCCTCTGGTGACAGTGTCTCATCAGTTGTGGTGTTAACACAGCGATAGAACTTGCCAGCAAACAAATTTACTCCCATGATGCTGAAAATTAGCCAGAATGTAAGACAAACCAGAAGTACATTCATAATGGATGGGATTGCTCCAGTAAGAGCATTCACAACCACCTAGTAAATAAACACAGAAAAAAAAAAAAAAACCAACTTTTTAAAAATAGTACATAGAGCAGTAAAAAAGTTATTTTCCAAATACAGCAAAATTTTTAATGTAAAACATCAAAATACACTGAAGTAACACCAACAGAAAAGGAATAGCACATGTAATACAATCAAACATGCTACTGTTGGCCTTGAAAACAGACATGCAGTCCAGTGTTCCTCTATGACCTTATAATTAGGCATATTTTTATGGAATTGTTTTGGTTTTTTTCTTACCCTCATGCCTTCAAAGCGTGACAAAGCCCTTAGAGGTCTCAAAGCTCTTAATGTTCGGAGGGATTTAATTGCACTGAGTTCTGAGAAACCAAGGGCATGAGCTACTAAGCTAACCAAGGAGACCTAGAGGAAACAAAATAAAAGAACTTTTTTGTTGTTTTTTTTTAATAGCTTCACAATACAATTTTAATGCCTAGAAGAAAACTTGATCTGGATGTCAAAAAAAGTTCATAAAGACCCTAAGCTTCTAGCAAGAACAAATTAAAAAGAAAAAAAAAAAATTTTTAAATGAATAGAACGTTGCATGTAAATTTCAGAACAGTTTAAATGAAGAGAGACATTAATCTCTGGAATTTTCATCACAGAAAGAGTTCTAGTTAGAAGAATGCATGTCATACCTGTGCAAAAATGAAGGGCAATTTGGGTAAAAAGAATTTGAATAAAAGCTCATCTTACCAATAAACTCAGCCAAAGTCTGAAATGTACTGAAAACCTAATCCCATTCTACATGACATGTTGTGATACTAAACAGTGTTCTACTACAGATGCATTATTACAGTCATGAAAAAATGTGAGCCATCAGCATTTGCTTCTGCTAATTTGCACATCGAATAATTCACCTAATAGCAGATATATGAATAACTAACAATTCATATTGCCTGTTGATGACAGTCTTGGAAGTGGTATATACTCAGTCAGACAAGACTCAGACACATGTGACTCCTAACTGTACAACGGACACAAAGAAATACCAATGTCAATACAATAACCTAAAAGCAATGCACTCAACTGCACAGAACAGCAGACAGCACTTCCCTGGGGAGTGGAGTTATGACAAAGTTAATAATTTAATTGTGAGCTATGGCTTGTCTCTTCAGACTACTGCAATCTGGATATTGAATAATCGTAATACCAAGTACCAGAAGAAAACCTATGTTTACCTCCATGTGTCAAAGAGCACTGTTTCTGTTTTTTGAAGTTCAAAACTCAAGTAAAATTTCTAAGTCCAAGAATGATCAAGCAGCTGGCAGATCGAGTTATCTGCCTTAGAGTATTGAAATGGGTTAAACAATAGCACGTTATAAAATACATAGACAACAAGGAGAAACTGGCTATTTTTAATGTCTTTTAGATGTAGCATGCAATATTTTAATAAAATCAGAATAAACAGAATAAATTATGTTAAACAAGATATCCTCAACAAGGCAAAGGAAAAAAAGTTAAGACTGCCAGTGAGGCTGAATATACATACAATTAATTTTTTATTTGCTTTCTTTACAGATGCTATAGGCTTCTGATTTTTTTTAATTGTAACTCAAGTGCCACATTAAAAAGTATGAGAATTTTATAATTATTGGGAAATCAGCAGCAATCACCCAGATGGATTTTGCATGCTTTGCATAAAATTGTTGATGCCACGCTTTAGTATCACTTCCTGTTAGGATTCCAAGACAGCATGTTCCTAGCACCTCACAATATTTAAATTTGTATTCCTCTTTGTCCATTTAGAGTTGTCATTTGCGAAAAGAAAATAAAAAGTAAATAAATAAACGTATTACCATTTAAGAAGTATTCATAATTAGTATCTTTGTACAAGCCTGTACTGTGAAAGGTTGATCTTGACTTGTGTTTAAGATAAATTCTTAGTAAGGCATACCACATCTCCAAATGGATAGGTATGGAGTCTTTTTTTTTTTTTTTTTTTTTCCCCTGTGATTTCAGTGCTTTCGTGTAGGCATCTTCATCTCTTGCTTGGAGCACCTACATTTCATGACCCTATAGCAGCAGATCATAGAATAATTTGGGTTGGAAGGCACCTCTGGAGGATTTCTGGTCTAGCTCCTTGCCTTGAAAGCAGGGCCAGTTTAGAAATTAGCTCTAACCTCAAGTTTAGATTAGACAGAGTGATAATCAGTTTTGAATGGAGATTGTGCCACCTTACTTGGCAATCTGTTTTCAGTGCTTGACAACCTGTATTGTAAACCTGCTCCTCCCCCACTATCCCCCTGAAAGTCAGTGGTGGTCTGCTTAGCTTTATCTGACTTTATTGCCAAATTTACTTGTTATTGTTTTCAACTAGTAGCAAGCAACTTTAACTCTTTCTCTTACTGCTGGCATTTTACCTGCTGGTTTAGGTAACAGGCAGTGTGTTGCCCTCAACTGTTTGAATCTATCTTTGTTTTATCTGCCCGCCCTATGCCTTTACCCAGCTAAACACTGAACCAATTTGCCATACCAATACCAGTTTGTTTCATAGTAAAGCCACATTTTACAGGATCTTTTCAAACTGTTCTGTACTTATCAGTCTAAACTCTCCAGCTGTCCCATTTGCGAAAGAAGTTATAGCATACAAATAGAAATTCTTACCCATTGTGCTGTTCACAGCGTTTCCAGAAAAGGATAATTAGCCCCAAAACAAGTACAAATGCTGGTTTTGCTGAACCTTCCATGCGCAAGTTCAAAGGGTATAATGAGAAAGAACAAACATGGGACTGTGTAGTGTTTGTCAGCTTGCTTGAACTACCCTTAGAGGAAAGAAATCTGCATAAGGCTTCCTCAGGTGTAAATGCAACAGGAGGCGGCCATCTCGAGTGGAAGACTCGCTGAGGGCAAATCATTGACCCTCACCAAAGAACAGTAGACAATCAGTTTTTGAGCTGTTAATCCAACTGTACTGAAGGTTTCAAAAATTTGTGTGGATTAGACATTCTCTTCCAGAAGAGTAATAATGTTGGAAGAGGAAATAAATCTCAAGGCACATTAACTGTCCAAAACACAAGCAGTTTAACAAATCCAAAGTAAAATGTTTCCACCATACATTAACGGATGTGCTATTCCTGCAAATGCCCTATTTGGTAGTTACAAGAACAGAAAGCTGAAATAAAGCTGAGGATGGATTCTGTTTGACATGGATCATTATAGTGTTTAGGGTTTTTTTGTTTGTTTGGGGTTTTTTGTTTTTTTTCATTCCCCCCCCCCCTTTTTTTTTTTACAATACACCTTTTGAATTTACTGTATTGGTGAAAGTATATATTATTCTCTATTTTTACATCACAGAAATATTACAGTTAGCACTTTTACATGTGGAAGAAAGTTCAGAGCTGGTATCAGGAGTTCTTCAAACCATTATCATACATAAGTAAGAGGAGGAAATTATTTATTAAAAAGAAAAAATAAAAAGAAAAAAAAGCTTGCATGCATATGCATACACATCCACAGATGGTACCAGAAAAATTAAGCTCTAATTGCCATCAGCACCATGTAATGAGATGAACTATCCTCCCTCTCCTTTCTCCCCTCCAAGAAAAGAAAGTAGAAAAAAGGAATACGTTAAATTGTATTTTAGTGTCCAAAGACAGATAAAATTACAGCATCATTAAGTAGAGATGTGCTAATTTTTCACAAAGAGGATTCCTTGCAGTGCAAACATGCAAATATAACAACTGCATTATCTAAAAAAATATGGTATCTGACAGAAATCCTTGAAACAGATTTCCTCTATATCTTCTCTAGAATTACAAAAGTAAGTCTTAATGATCTTAAGGTCTTGATGGATTCATATGGATTAATGCCTTCTAGGCTAAATGTTTGTCTAGCATTAGAAGTTAAAGAAGGAACAGTCTGCTGAAATTGATTATTATAGTAGAGTTGGTATATGAAATCCAATTGGTGGCATAACTGAAGGTCATTCCACTCAGTGAATGTGTTTTTCTGGATCTTTTCCTAGTTTTCTTTTTTAATGAAATTTTCTTCTCTTGAACTTTGTGGTCTAATTATAATTACTTCAGCAGCTGAATTATCTAAAGTTTTAGATGGGTTATTTCATAAATGCAGGTATATAGTCATCCATGATAAAGCACTGTAGTGATCACTGGCTTGTATTTCATAAATTGCACAGACATTGAGTTCTCTTTGGTTTTGTCAAGTTTCTGTGCTTTACAAAAAGAATTGCATTGATTTTTTAAGATCACCCATTTTAAACCAAATTTACATTCTTCACTGTATATATATATATGTATCAGATTGGAGTTGCATAAAAGTACTGGCCTAAACAACAGAAATAGGCTACTTAGAAAGAATAGTACCTACATCAACGATCAGGAAGTCCAGCCAGCACCAAGCGTTAGTGAAATAAGTTTGAAAACCATAGGCCACCCATTTTAGGACCATTTCCAGAATAAAGATGTAAGTGAAGATTTTATCAGCATATTCCAGTATGATTTTTATAGTCTTCCGCTGTTCAATATATATATCTTCAAAAGCCTGTGAAAAACAGGTTGCATGCAAGTCAGATATGCATAGGTCTTTGCAAACTACAAATTAAGCCAAAAGAACTGAATTAAAAATGGCAAAATAAAATCACTTTCAACTTCAGATGTTTTACCCTGAAAAATCAGCATGAGCAGAGATTACAATTACATTCTGAGTTTTAGATTTTATCATTGCCTGATAATGGAATTACAATATAATGACTGAAGTTGCCAAAAAGGTGTTTAGAAATTTCAATAACAGTCAACACAGCATTACAATTTGTTACCCTGAAAAGCCCAGTCAGGCTCAGTCAGAAGGCAGTCTCCTGATTATAATTAATTCAACTAACAAAAGTGAATAATGAGCTATAGGGACCAAATATTACATTGCTGCTGATTTTTGCTGAATTCTAATATTGAGTGTTGGTGGCAAGGTTTTGGTAGCAGGGGGCTGCAGGGGTTGCCACTGTGAGGAGAGGCCAGGGGCTGCCCTGAGCCGCCTCCACAATGGACTCACCACAGGAAGCAGCTGAGCCCGTCAGTGGAGTTGGTGGTGCCTCTGGGAAAACATATTTAGGAAAGAGCAAAACACTTCATTGAAGTACGAGGACTAAAGAAAAAAGTGAGAGGAACTACCCTGCAAATACCAAGATCAGAGAAGAAGGAAGGGACATGGTGCTTCAGGTGCTGGAGCAGAGATAATGACAGTATATACCAAATAGTTTGTCACTCAACAACCAAAAAGAACCCATACTTAGTAGACGTGTGATAGACTAAATGTCACTAAGAATAGTATAACAGAATTCAAGGTTTCTCATGTAACAATCTGGAAATACCGAAACTAAAACTAAATCAAACAATTAACTGAGAACATGATGAATTCAGTATCTGTACTGCTTTTGGGGACAATTTTAATTTAAAGAATAATTGTTCCAGTTATTGCATACAACTCACTTTGTATGCTTTTTATAATTTCTCAAACAAGATGTTTAGTTTAGATTTCATAAGCACCCTCACACACACATATCACCTTGTATTCATCAAAAATTCAACTGCAGAATGTTATTTGACAGCAGAATTTTAATAACTTATTTTATATGCATTACTCGAAATATTCTGGGAATTTAGTTCCAAGCTCTCTTTCAAGCGAACTTTGTATTTTTTTCTTAATGAACACAGATGTGCTGTAATACTGTCTTTGACAAAACATTTTTATAGATACTGTTTCTATGGGTGCGTTCTCTCTTACCAGAGCACCACTGCTGAGAAGAATCATGAAGACAATGAATGTTTCAAACCAGTTGTGTTCTACTATCTTGTAGCAGGTTTTTCGAAGGTTCCACCAGATTCTTCCTTTTGTGCTTTCCATACTGCCTTTACAGCATTTAAAATTCCGTATACAGCCTAATAATACAAACAATGGCAAATTGTTATACAATAGAATTTCCATTATCCTGAAAAAACAAAATCACTCTTAACTAGCTCCTGTTCCATGAGGTAGTCAGCACTTCAAATTACTGCATGCTACTTAAAGCATCCTTACCTTCTCAGTTTGGTATTTGGATGTAGGAAAACTTGCATGCAGATAATACTTCTACTGCTCTAATGCTACATTAGCTTAGAATCAGGAGTTATCTATTTGATCTAATTTTCATTTTTAAACACATTTTCAAAAATTATTTTTCATTTATATAATCAGAGAACATATGAGAATTGTAAGAGTGTAGAAAAGAAGAGCATAAACATACAGCAACTTTCATACGGACTGGTTTCAAGAGTACAGGAATGACCTCTGCTTCAAGGGCTGACTAAGCATACCTCTTTCATGACATAAACAACTGTTTTAACTGGGGACTGTGAGAGCTTTTCCATGTGGTAAACATCCACAGAATGATGCCTCACCTTGGAGAGCTCCTTACCTTATCATGAGGCCTCAAGGCAGTTTTCAATGAACCTTAGTATCTGCCTGGCTAACAGTAGTCTCCTTACTTCTCTAAAAATGATAAACCACGTGGAAACACAACCAAGTTTAAACAGTCTTAATGGGTCCCAAAGGCTGTATTCTAGTTTTCCTGGGAGTCTCGTTAACTTCATATGTTACTAGTAAGTTACACTGTATTTCATCAGCTCAGATAAAACAGATACAATTGGGAAAAGCATGGTTTACCTTACCTTCAACTACTCAAAATGCCTATGTTATGGAAAAATTAATCTTATGCCCAAGGATTGACAGACATCACATAATATAAGGAGATAAGGAAGAATCATAGTATAATGTGAAATTAATTGAGAAGTGTATCCTTTTTTTATTAATCAAGAGCTTGATACATTTAATATAATCCCACATTCCAAAACAATTTTGGTTTTTTAAAGATGAGTGAACCAATATTTCAAAGGACAAGAGTCCTAACCTACATCAAAGGTGTCTCCATAACAGTAAATCAAAAAGCATGAGTAGGATCGGAAAGTTAATCCTGGAACATACTTTGTTTTGAATTATTTTAATCATGAATTAAAAGGAAAGTAAAATCTGCAATATAACAAAAATGGGAAATACCTTCCTACACAGTAAATTTCAGTAGTCCCCTAAAGGATACAGCTATACAGAACTAAAATAAATGGAAACTTCTAAGGATGTGCAAGTATGCTGTTAAGACTACTTTACTTGAATAAAAATACAGGAACTCATTCACCTGTTGTATCCCACACTATATTTATGCACCTCCTCCTCTCATTAATGGTATAATGTAAAGATAACAACTCTATTGTTTGAGTCAAACTTTCCAAGATCTGAATTATCCACCGGATTGCTTTCTAGCACTATGAAGGGACCATGGGTAATCACATGATTCTGGTTTAAATTTCTCAGCAGAGTGAACCTGGTGCAGCAGTTGGTCTTGTAGGTTTCACTACTCAGTCATTTAAAGCAACAGGATCACTGATTGCTGAGAATCAGTTTATAGAATTGTGCACAATGTTTATTTAAAAATATTATAAATGATCACATACACAAATGTTTAACTTTGCATCACACAAATGGCTCCATGGACTTCAGTACAACTATCTACAACAGGCGAAATTAATCATAAGACTTGACAAACTAGGATCTGAGACTGCTGTAGCAAATAGCTTCCTTGAACTGCCAATGCTTTTTGCAAACAACCAAAATGTAATAGCTAACCCCAAATTTTATTTCCATACCTTCTGTAAAGCACGCCTGTAGCTCTGATGCTTTTTCGGGTTCAGTGTCAGCTTTTTCTTCTCCAAAGAGAGCTAAATTAACTGTACTCCCTTCAGATGAGCTGGAAAAATTTAGCTTCTGAAACAGAATTTGGTAACAGTTATACTTTGCTAATATTTACATTTTTAGAACTGTAATTAACTTTAAGCATGCAACACTGTGTGCAAGTAATACTAACACTTGTCACCAGAAATACACACAAACATCCACATATAGCAGTCAATGCTGTTGAAATGTGCATGAATCATCCACTTTCTACCTAGAGATTGCAAGGCATTATCATGTAGTCTTTCATGGAATTTGAGAATTTCTGGTCTAAATATAGTACAGTTTTATCATTCATCAACGTTAACTACTACCATGTAGATTTTCTGATACATTTTTGTTTTCTACTATTATTTTCTTACTATAATTTCTCCTGCTACATTCTAAACCAATATCAATTATAGTGTATGGTTTAAGATGAAGAATGTTGGTAGCTACTTCCATTAGAGCAGTCTCCTCAACCTGAAGACAGTAAATCCTGACAGCAAAAAACTTTAAATTGTGAACTGTCAGGGTAAACTGTCCAAGGGAGAAAATGTAGCAGATTTTTAAAGATGGATTTTAATTCAGTGCCTATATAAAAATAAAGGCAATAAATTATCAGTTCTTTTTCACTGGCATCTTAAAAATCAGTATGATGCACACTAACCACTATATGACAATCCATAATAAAATTTGGTTACATTTGACAACAGATAATTTAGTTATTTTTCATTTTAAGATAATTCTTATGATCTAGATTGGAAAATGCTAAAGTAAAATCAGGATTAATATGAAACCTTCTTTCAGATGTGAATTTGAACATTACCCTCAACATACTGATAAAGCAAATTAAGCCTGCCCTATCTTAACCCATAATTATTACTACCATATGAACATCTTTTATTTTTTTCATATATACTGATAAGCTTCAAAAAGGAAAAAGTATGATAAATACATTTCAACTGGCATTAATTTGCATTCTTTTTTGCTAATGCACATATGTATTACATTGTGCATTCTGAAACTACTCATTACTTTGGTACACATACCTGTACAGTAAACACTCAGAAAAAAAGGATTTTTTTGGTTTCTTTTAATAATTAAAATTCTGTAAGTCACATTAGTACAAAAAAAAAAAAAAACAACCTAATAAAAGACTAAGCCTGAATTTATTTTTTTTATTTTGTAATCTGCATGTGTATTGCAAAAATCCATAGTCTAGAGACTTCAAAGGAAGATGTGGTGTCCTGTACACTTAATCCGAGTATGAGTACCAAACTAAGTCAAAGTAGTTTTGGTCACAGCATTCTCTGACATTTTACAATGTTATTATCAAGAAGTATATAACATCAGTAATGAATTCACACAACAATGTCTGTAGGGAATGATGTAAGCACACTTTGTAAAAGAACCTCCTTTTTGTAGAATTTAAACCATTTTCATTAATTTAGCTAAACTTGCATGATTAAGAGACATTTAAGATATCAAAGCCGACAAGTTACAGGCACTATCCAATCAAACTAGATTCGCACCTCAATTGTGAAACATGAAAGGACAAAATTAATTTTAGATATTAAAGATTTTTTTTGCCATGTTTCTGAAAGAAGACAGAGACAATTTGATAAGAAAAAAATAACCCACTGTTCTGCATTAACTTTTATAAAATTAATTCAGAATTAATTCAGTAATATTGCCTACTTTGCTGCAACTTAAGAAACTGATTATCTGGGACAGAACCCTCAAATTACTCATATTTAATGTAAACATCTCTTTTCATTTTGAGTAACATTAGTTTTAAAATACCAATATTCACAGCAAAATCTTTTCCTATCACTAATTCTACTGAACTGAGGATAGCACTATATACCTCCATCATTTTATTAATATGCTGCTTTCATCATTCCATGACATAGCATGTATATTGCAAAATGTTGCAGCAGTGGTGGGTAAATATATTTTTTAAGGGTAAGGAAGTTTTGTGTCATATTGCTAATAAAAATTAAGAGCAACATGAAGTACCCTGAGTCATTTGAACTGTGAGCTAATTAGTACACTGTTTGAGCAGATGACATGAATTCAACTGAGAGAGTACAGACTTTTATGAATTTAAAACATTAAAAGATGAACAACCATAAACAGAAAAGAAATTGAAAAGAATCAACGTGTTTAGAACGTGAAGTTATATTTAATACATTTAGAAGAATCAGAGATTAGAGGGTTTTTTTATTTTTAGTTAAGAAAGGCAATTTTCTTGACTCTAGAAATCAAATTAGAGGTTCAATGAACTATTTTGTTATAAAGGACAGGTAGCTGGTTCCTGCTTTCTTCTACGGACAGTGTAGGATATAATCCTGTCCTTGAAAATTTACAGATTTAATTAAACATGGGTTCTCTTTCTCATGTGGGGGCATATTTTTCACTACGATGAAGGTATCAAACATAAAAAACCCCAGATGGTAAAAAACAATATGCATAGAAGAGCTTCCTGTTCTAATTAAAAATTCAGTTAGTTTCTTTGCTATGTACAAAGTTTGCAGAGATCTAATTGATTTTGTGAATCACTCCAGGAACAGGACTTTTAGGAAAACCAGAAATGTTCATCCTTCACCTTCCACTTAGCTGCTGTTCAAAGTTTGCCAAGCTAAGGTAAGAAGGCCTCATTGTATATACACTAAGCACTGGATTGAATGGGTCAACTCGTGCTCAGAAGTTGATTAGCTGCCTTGACATTTGCAAATCAGCAGCTAAAACATTTTTGTTGTAGAGAATTCCCCCAATGTATCTTTTTCTGTTTTTCAACTGTGGGCAGTGAAAAGTTACTCATATTCTGAATACATTAATTTTTTTCAATACAAATATCTACTGTACTGTTATAAGGTCAAAATTTGGAGCTTATGATCTTTCTTTTTTCCTGAAGGAATCAAGGTATGATAGCCCAAATACCTGTAAGAATAATGTTACTACTACAAATTGTCCCACTGAAGCCACTTAGGATTGCTTGAGGTAGTTAGTACAGAGTCAATCCTTAGTGAACATCATCTTAAAAATAATAAAAGTGTACACAAAACTGCAGATAATGATTTTAAAGAAAATTCCGTAAGAACTAACAATAAGTAGGCCGCTGATTATTCACATGGTGCAACCTACTGTGCATTCAACTTATAAGTCATTCACATTTTGATATTGAAAAAGGAAAATCTGATAATGTTTCCCAGCCCCCGAAACAATGAAGAAATGTACCAGCAATACAGCTGTTAATACAAGCAATATAAGGGAAACATTGGCTTGTGTAACTTAAAAAAACCCAAAACAAACCCACAGGAAGATTGCGCTGCATATTCTCATCTTCTCATTTACTAAGGATCTCTCCCTCTCTTTTTTCTTTTTAATTTAAGTAGACTGAGTCTCTTTTTGCTGGAGGAGCAGGTAAAGAACTGCAGTAAAATGTGAAAGATGATTGTTGATAACAGTGCCTTGGAGAGTATATCCAGGAAACTCTTAGAAAACAGGATCCAAAAATATTTCTATGCAGAAAGGCCATAGAAAACTTTAGCACACCTGTGCTACATAGCTTATATTCCATCAATTGAGTATTTTCCTGCTTAAGCAGATCTATTTTAAGCAGGAAATACTTCAATAAAAACAATCTCATTTTTGCATTTAGTTTCAACTATTAATTAAGCAACAAAAAGCACATGAAGCACATTTTTTGTAATCATCATCTTTACTACATCATTTTCACTTATCACTGAGTATGGTACTCATCAGCATGGTAAAGTAACTTCTATTGGAATCTCCTTTATCTTTTTCTGAAACAATAAAAGTGAGTATGTCTATAATTAACGCTTGAAGATTATTTACCTTTTAATGAAACCAGAAGTATTGTCTATAGAAAATACTTGTTTTTTTTCACCAAACTAAAAACAAACCTACCTCACCTACTGTACGTAACTTAGGAAAAAAAAGAAAAAAAGGCGTATCTATCATTAAAGAAAAAAAAGCATTGTCTTATTATGCAAGGAAGGTTACAGTAAGACAATACGACACGAAAATGAAATAGATTCAAGTATTTTTCAGTCAAATGATTACCAGCCCTTGGTTTACTATTTTGCATGCCTTTCTACACCTACCCAGATCCATGACAGCAGAAGCTTGAAGCAGGAGCAGTGTCACATAAACAATATACATCAAATCAGAATAATCCCCCATACTTAGCACCAGTAAGATGAGATACAACACATTCTACTCTCCTCTATTTCAGTGCCTTTTCTAAAATGGTTTGGAAAAATCTTAGAAATATATTTTTCCATTCTGTCTTTCTGAATAGCTTACAGGCCCCCATGGCACAAAAGTGAGACCTGAAATATCTCCAATATATAATACAGTGCGAAAGAATACATGAAAAATAACGCAGGATTCCACAACACAAGCATGTGAACAAAATTTGTATTTGGAAAAGGAATACCTCAATGACTCCTAAATGGCAAGGTGAGGAACTGCCCAACTATTCAGAAGAGATCATCAGGAATAAGCAGCACATAGTTTGGTAAAATTAAGGTTTGTTTTACAGTTCTGGAGTTCCCGAGTTTAAAGCATTTTGGAGGGTACTAGTTCCTATTTTGTCTATTTAACAATTTTCTTAATTTTAGCCTTATCCTGCATTTTCCTAATTTTTATATTTCTTTCTTGCTCAAACTTCCTTATTTGTATTGTTTTAAAACACCCAGTTGTATTTAGACACCTACATATAATCCTACATAGAATTTTTGCTTGAAATTATGTTTTATGTCTTTCTAAAAATAAAACTGGATCAAATTCACAAAGAAACAATTATTGATGGTGAAGAGCAAAACTGATTTAAATGATTCCCTAACTTCTGATCTTACAGACATACACAAACTTCATAAGTAGAACATAACTACTACATCCCCATTCAAAAGTACTACACACATGTATAAAAAAAAAGTTTGATTGTTCCCAGGACTGTATCTTTCATGCTTATATTTTAGCTTCTCTTATATGAGAAAACTGGAATACAAATTATAAAAACATTGTGAACAAACATGAAAATTCATATAAAAAGATATAAACATTTTAGCATACAAGTAACTGTATATATGTAATATTACAAAGGCATTCGTCAAATGAACATGATCAGAAAATGTTCAGAATTACATGACACCTAAAAACATGGTTCAACAGATGAACAGAAAAAGTCAAGTGAAGATTACTTTTCCATTTTCATAAAATCACAGGCTGTTAAAGTCTTTTAAACTTGAATAGTTTTGATGCTTAATAATTCAGTTAAGAATAATAAAAACCTACAAAGCATGCAGGTTATGCCACAGAATTAGTACAGAAAATACCAAAGATGTCACAAGGAGATAGGAACATGTTGGGGTTGCCCTCAACCATGCTGTGACGTGAGTCATGGGACTCAGCTTACAGAGCGGTTGTGCATGTTTCCACTACATTGCAATGGATGGGTAAAAATATATTGTGGCTGAGTAGCATGCAGGCCAATCAATCTCAAAAGTGATCATATATGTATGATTTGTTTAGGTAACCTGTGTAAACGTGCTGACACGTTGCTCTGCCTGGTTAAAAAGCACCAGATCTGCATTCTTGACTGATCCAGCTTGATTTTACTCCTGTGAGAAGTAAGAATGGTACGCAATGAAGTTAAAACACGGTACCCTTTCAGTTGTTTGAGTTCTGGAAACAGCAGATGTATGGATTCCTATTTACATAAAAATGTGTTTTCTAGATATGTCACACATTCACAAAACATAACATTTATAACTATTGATTAGAGCTTTAAGCATATCCAAAGAAATACTGAAAGAAGTAAAATTAGCAGAACTTCTGAAACTCATAGATGTATATTGGATTTGGGCCTGAAATTAAAAAACATAAACCTCCCCCCACCCCAACCTCAAACCAAAAAGACAGACAGATACATCCACGCTATGTATATTACAGCTTTAAGCATCCTCTAAATGGTAGCAATTAGACCCTTAAAATAACAGAAATATATTTTTCCTTGCATTTCATTTTCAAGGTTATTTCCAGTCTTCACTAGATGCTAAACATGTATCAAGGATACATTTTCAGAAAGAAACCACAGGCAAAATGAAACAACAACAACAAAAAAATCAATCATACCGGCTCAAACATGAAAACTTCTGGGTAAGCAATTTTTCCCAGCATCGTTAGCTTTTTTTAACTGCATGACACATATAAAAAAAAAAGTTTTAGATAGTTTAAGGTGCATTATGGATTCTAACAGATGCATAGTGATATAAAAATGAAAACCCAAGCTTAGCAATAAACCTGTAATTTCCTCAAGTACCTCACATCTATCTTTTATTAGTTTTCTGGTATAAACTAACCTCACTTCTCAAAAATGACTTCTCAAAGGTTCATCAAATAATGTAGCACTCTAACCACTCGAATATAAACTGCTCCCATTTAAAGTGAAAGCCTGAAAGACCTGAAATAATCTACAAAATGAAAGACCATTTCCTTACTGACTATGAACTAGCGTACGTGAAATGTTTTTTTGTTGTTAATGTATATCCTATGGTTGTCTTTTAACTACGGCAATCCTTAGTCACTTTTCCAAATCTGAGTGTGTTAAAATTAATACTAGGTAATAGTATCTTATAAACAGCATCTTGAATATCAGAGGTGAGAAGACATCGATTTCGTTACCCAGTTCTTAATAAAATAATGAAGAACAAGGTGGTTTTAGTTGCTGGATAATTTCCAGGTAAGGATTAGATTTAACACAGTTATCAGAGCAAATTACCTGGATTCATCAGACATTTCTTCCACAAAACCAAGTTTTAATTAAAACACACTAAGAAGGCCAGAATCCTTTATTCAGATTAATAATATGTAAAATATCTAGCAGCTGTACAGCAGACATTATAGGTTTCTTACAAAGCACAGGCAATACTTAAAGACAAGTTATGAATACTGTTTGCTTTGCTTTTAAGAGGCCTCTTAGTAATCTAAGGCCTTCTCAACTGAGACATCCACCTAATATATGGAATAACAGAACTTCCAAAAAGTAGATGGAACAAACCAAGTGTCAGGAAATGAGCTGCTGAAATACTAAATGAGTGCAATACTATTGAACACTGCACTCTACAATAAAAGAAACACCTAAAGAGTCACTTTAACCTTACTACACCTTTCAAATTTAACTACACTTTGCTAAAACAAACTTATTTTCTAAAACTTGTGAAGAATGTGGGCAAATTCATTGCCAGTTCAAAACAAAACTACCAAAAACCTAAAAAACCCACAACCAATCAAATTAACCCCCCCCTAAAAAAACCAAACCAAACCAACAACCAAAAATCCAGACAAAGCAATCCAGGCTGGAGTACGTCTGTCTGCACAAGCTGTGATACTCCATTAATGTTCTTGTGTCTTCAGGTGCCAGGGGAGTTGATATCAGAACCCAGTCTCCACTGGAGCCACAATTTAGCAATCTGAATTTTCAGATTTTCTGATCCTGCTGTTTTTTTAAATCCATGATTTCGCTACCTCCCTGCTGAGAAACGACTACTTTCCTAAAGCTGACCCAGTATAAGGTCAAGCAGTTGTCTTTGAAGTGACTGGTTCAAAACTCCCACAAACAAGCAAGAAATTAATATTTTTTTCATTCAGTAATTCTGTTTTTTCTCATCATTTTTACTTGACATATTCACCTTATAATACTGACATTGTTCCCTTGGACTTCCCCTATGATTTTAACTTCAGAACTCAAAAACTGTTGTTACTCTTAATAGCTTGAGTTCGCACTTCTGTTAGATTATCCAGTAGAAATAATGCTGATTTCTGTAGAATTCAGACAGCTTTAAAAATCAGATGCAAAGATTATTAATATTCTTTATTAATATCTCCTCTAATCTTCTTAAATAGCAGTTGACTTTCATCCTTACTTCATGGAAATATGATGATGACGACGACAATATACAAAAAACATGTCTATTTATTCTGTACATATATACTAGTTTGTGTGTCCAACTAAAAATTTCAAAAAGCTTGTTTTTCAAAACCCTTTTACAAATGGGTTCATACACATTTAAACAGTTCTGCCTGGATTTCCTAATCTCTTTAGTTCCACTTTCCCACTTCAGTTTATTCACTCTTGGTACAGTTCAACAATCTCAAATCACAATTGTTTTCTATTTCTAAGCAGGAAGAGCCATTCTATGGAAGAATACAATTCAGTCATACAAAATATAAAATATTTAAATTTTACCTCCTTGCTTTCCTCCAAATCTGAGTCACTGCTAAACTCTTCTGTATTCAGGTGTTCAAAATCAGATTCTTCAACAGCTATTGGTACTGTTACAGTAAGGCTTGGGTTGTTTATGAATGATGTATAATCACTGCCACCTATAACAGTAGCCATTCCGTTCTCATTTTTGTGATAATTCGTATCTGTCCTTATTTCAGCAATGGTACAGTTGGAAATGCAATGGTGTCTCTCATCATTCAACTGATCTGTTGCTGTTCTTTGATTTACAACAGCTTGTTTCCCCCAACAAGACTTTTGGACACATTCACCCGCTTTTTTCTTCACATAATCTATTCCTTTCTGAATTCTTGCAACAGCAATCTGTAAATTGTTCATTTCATTATCATCCTCTGTAGGAGAAAGGCTGTCTGAGCTAAATGAACTCAGCAGCAAGGCCAAAAAAAGGTTCAAAACCTATAAAAAAAAAAAAAAAAAAAAGACAATACAGCTGAATTTTCTCACTTAATTTTTCATTCACATGCTGCTTCTATCACCCATTATGAACAACTTAGGCTTCATGTTTTCCTTTACTGTATACATTTGTGGAAATTACATAGTAAATAAAATGTAAATGCAATTTAAGCACAACACCTGCCCTATACCCTAGTGCAGGACTTCTGTGGTTTTGCATTGGTGTATGACTATGAAGATACTTGTAAATTATCTTTCTGCTCATCTTTGTAGAAGGTTAGAAATGAACAATTCTTTGGTATTGACTGAGCAGATCCAAAATTTTTACTTCTCTGGCATAAGGAAGCACTCTGCAACAGAAGAAATAACTAATCTGTACAGAAAACAGCTTTCTTAAACGCTGGTCCAAACTCGCAGAAATATTCTCCTGTATGGAACTTAAAAAACGTGAAGCACACACCATCTCCTAACTCCCAAATCATCCTCTTCCCACAAGTCAAAACATAGAACAGGTATCAGTTACACAGGCACAGAGTTTACCAGGAGCGCAAACGGCATTAGGATAGCCAAAGCAGCAGAGTAGCAGCTCTTAAAGCCTTCAGATCAGCTCTTCTATGCGACTTTGAAGACGACAGGGTAAAGCTATGTGTCAGGTAGACAGAAAGACAACTGCATAACAGAGCCCTGAACATACAGCAGGGGTAGTCTACTCATGCAAGAAATTATACTAGAATTTCTCTACTAGAGCTATGGTATAAAATCAGAATACAGTAAATACTGCAGAAAAATTCAGAGATGGATACTTCATTCCACAAAGTTCTATTTTTCGGTTTAGAAAACTAGTTAAAGAGGATGCTTTGTTTGGTCAATCATTTTCACAACTTTCTTCATTATAAGACAATAGATTTGTAGAAAATCCTGGACCAAGTGGCTGTGCTACTAGTAGTAATGCATGACTAGTTTAAAGATAATTAACTTGTTCCTGTTAGAACTTTTATTCCTAAGGACTGCCTCCAGGATGGCTAATTTAAAATTTCTTTTGCTATTGACAGTTGCCTAAAGAAAAGATGTAGAATAATAGAGGAAGACTCAGTAGGCAATGAGAAAAGCAGAGCAAAAGGGGGAGCAATGAAGTTAATAAATATAAAACATATGTAAAGACAAATTCATACACAGTAATGTGCAAACTGGTACAGATCTGATGCTTTCCTCTGAAAAAGAATATATAATACAGACGGCTTTAAAAGTGTCTGTAAAAAGCACTTAAGAAATAGGAAGCAAAAAAGTGAAGATGTGAAAGAAAATGGAAAGTATTTGAATCTGTTTTTCCTTTAGAACTGCTGTCTTCCAATTCAAGTTTCCTTACCCTATTTGTGTAAAAAGTTGGCTGTGCAGCAATCAGGGCTCAAAATGGCTTAAATTTCAGTCTAATGTTAAAGCAGTCTTTTAGACAGGAGAGAGCAGAAAAAGTAAAAAAAAGAAAAAAGAAAAAAAAAAACAAACCAAAAAAACAAACAACAAAACACCCTGGCTAAGTGTGATTGGAAGCCATGCCTCAATCAGTCCGGGAGAAAAGGCCCGCTACATCCTTTTCTGCAAACAGCAATATCCCATCCTGGGAGCATAAAGCTTGCAGCGCCTTTGCTTTTCTCCCTCTCTCTAGGTAACCAGTAGTCATCCACAGAAACCAGAACACATGATGGCTCGCTCTCTCACTCATACCCTCTGAATTGCACTCCAGAACCCTGAGGGGGTCCATTCCCCCAAGCTCAGGATTCTATAAAGGAAGAGAAATCTAACAGAGAAATGTATTCAATAACAAATTCAAAGTCATAAAAATTATGTTTAAATAACACACATAATAATGCTTAAAAACTTCATTACTGATTCTGTTACCATTCTTTCTCTCAATGAATTCTCAAATTATTTTGGCTACATACCACTAGGTTTCCAATCACCATGACCATCATGAAGACAGTAAGGCACATGGGTTGGCCTGCAACCTCCATGCAGTCCCACATCGTTTCTATCCATTCTCCACACAACACTCGGAATACAATCA
>KL278318.1:0-18531 GCA_000699545.1 Podiceps cristatus | reverse complement strand
TCATGCATGTGCCAGCGTGGAAGTTCACAGTTCTTGGAGATCCTGCAGACGCATTCCTTGTAGCTTTTCCCAAACAGCTGCATCCCAACCACAGCGAAAATGAACACGATGATGGCCAGCACCAGGGTCAGATTCCCCAGAGCCCCCACTGAGTTGCCAATAATCTTAATCAGCATATTTAGAGTTGGCCAAGATTTTGCCAATTTGAAAACTCGAAGCTGAAAAACAAAAATATGGAGACATTATTGCAGTAGTTCCAAAAATTCTACAGAAATAAACAGATTACAAACTAGTGACTCTTAGCAACAACAAAAAGAAGAAACTTCAACATGATTCCAACAACCATAACTTACACAGAAACAGGAGTTTCATAAAATCCATAATTTTAAACCTTAATAAATTTTAGATTTTGCTCTTTTTTTGTGTAGCATATCTGTATTCTTTTTTACAAACAGCCCACTAGTTGAATTTGTTCGGATAGTGAATTCCAAACATACATCTCAACCACTATGTGCAGAAACAAATTTTTAAAAAAAGCCAAAAACAAAACAACAACCCACAACAAAACACACACACCCCACCAAAAAACCCCCCCCACCAAAAAATAAAGCTCAACAGGATTCTACTAAAGCAAAATAAAGGATTCTAAATCCTTTAGAATTGGAAGAATAGGGTCTTCCAAAAGAATGTTGCCTCCAACAACTTTAAAAAGGATCAGACAGATCCACAGTCTGGAAATAAAAGCCAAATACAAGCCCTAAGTCAAACACTTCAACTTATGAAGGGGAAAAAGTAGAATTCATACTCTTTCTTACCTATAGCCTATCCAAAATAAAAAAGGTATTAAGTATTATTTGTTTTCAGATAAAAGCGAAATGGAAATGCAAAATAAAAAGAGATCACAGGGAAATAATGTCTCATATTTCTCTATTTAAAAATAAAAGTATTTTTCTAATAAAATAAATCATTCCTTTTTTTTGCCAAGGGGGAAAAGAAAAATCAATCTTTTAAAATTAAAAATTATGAATTTTATAATTCCTACATTTTAAAAGAATACTTCTAGTCTTGTTGCAATTTCCAGATATGGAAGTAGAGAGAAGACTACAAATGTTCTATTCATTTATATCTCTCAATACGCACTAAATAAACTGTACACTTCACTATGCTTTACTCATCCATGTTAAAACAATTACAATAAAACTGCAGCTCTCTCTTGAACAAATGCTTAGTTGCTTCTGAACAATAAAATGGCACACACTATTCAGTGTAACATAAATAATTTTGTAAAACATGCTTGCAGAGATATCCTGACACTTAGCAAAAAATAGACATAATATTACTAAAAAGTATCTTATTTACATGAGTACAGTTAAAACACAAATATAATGCATTATTAATGCAAATACATTATTATCATTAGTTTATTTACCAATCGAAATGATCGGAGAACGGATAATCCATCCACATTTGTCAGAAAAAGCTCCACCAAACTAAGGGTAACTATAAAACTATCAAAAATATTCCAACCAACTTGGAAATAATAAAAAGGATGCATGGCAATTATCTTGAGAACCATTTCTGCTGCAAAAATTCCAGTAAAAACCTGAAGGAAGAACATATATTGTTACTTTATAGGTGAGTATGAGTAAGTTGAACCAGAAGACAAAGAAAAACTTAAGTAAGAAGTAACAACCCTCTTACAGTACGTTAGTAATGAAAATTATCACAAGCTGAACCTCATGGAGAAGATAAGTGGCAACATCATAATGAGCTGTAGTGTAACTGTTCACTCTAGTTAAACCCAAGATACATGTAGTGACTAGTGACGAATAAACTATTCCTAACAGGCCTCCAGTTTTCTCCTCATATCTGCCATCCCTCTAATTAAAGGAACTTTCCTCAGTAAGATAATAATGGTTCTTCTTGCCACAATGGAAGCTGCTTTAAAAAGGGTATGTGGAAAAATATGTGTCGTCATAAATTGGAGAGTGATGTGCTATTAAATGAAGTTTTCATGAGAACTCACAGATACAGTAAGCATATCTTACTGGCCAGTAAGATAAAAAAGGCAAGTTATGCCGAGGCTCATGTTTGAAGTAAATCTCCTTTCTGTCTCTGAATGTGTCTGATGCCTTCTGAAGCAGAAGGCAAACAATGCCTCTGAAAAGGAAGTAAATTCATGGTATTTACTGTAGATATATGACCACCAGTATCGACAGAACTGCATAAATAATTATTTTCACTAGAAAGATGAACAAACTTTAAAAAAAAAAAAAAAATCAAGAGCATTTGACAGTCTTTAAAAGATACTGCTACACATTTCAAAGGGTAAGAAATCAACTGCTGAAACTACACCTGCTTAATAGTGGTATTTTAGCTGGCTGGGAGTAAACACAAATTCTTATCAGCATGAAGGAACACTTATACTGACACAGCTCAAAATTAGATTAATATTAAGCTACTTCATTACGTATGAAAGGAAAAGAATCACAGAATCAAACAGAATGGCAGGGGTTGGAAGGGACCTCTGGAGATCTAGTCCAGCCTGCACAGGAATGTGTCCAGGCAGGGTCTGAATATCCCCCGAGGCCCCGCAGCCTCTCTGGGCAGCCTGTGCCAGGGCTCCGTCACCCTCACAGGAAAGAAATTTTTCCTCATATTCAGATGCAACTTCCTGTGTTCCAGCTTGTGCCCATTGCCCCTTGTCCTGTCGTTGGGCATCACTGAAAAGAGTCTGGCCCCATAACTCAAATGGTATTTTTAGACTATTTTTAGTACAATTAAACCTTTAACATTTATTTTATGGGATGATAACAAAAATAATAAAAAGTAATTCTATTTCAAAGAGAAACCAGGTTCCAACTCTATCAAATTATATAGTGTGATGGACTTACCTGATTTCCTATTTTAAGTACATTATCGAAATTGCCGGTCATTGGATAATGTTCCATGGCCATAAACAGTGTGTTTAAAATTATGCAAACAGTGATAGCCAGATCAACAAGTGGATCCATTACAATAAATTCAACTATATTCTTTACTTTTAACCAGGGCTCCCAACAATTCCAAATTAAGAAAGTGTGGGCAAACTTGTACCAGCAAGGTGGACATTTTTGCCTGGATTCTTCAAGTTCTGGGAAAAAAAGAAATGTATAGTGAACAAGTTTTGAAGAAAGTGAGTATTTTTGTTTATCTGCTTTTTCAGATCTTAATGTTTATCTCTGGAACCATTAAGGATGTTTGGAGGAACCTCCTCAGATTTCCAGGAACTTAATTTATTGTTGCTGACTGAAAGGTTTTAAAAGAAAAAAATCAAGAGTTTTGAGCTAACAATTGAAAAACTTGTCTATTTTTAAAATCATACAAACTTGTTTTAAAAATAAAACTATTTAAGCTTACATTAAGGGATAGTTTTCTCAGTAAAACTTCCAACTTCACAGTTCTCTCAAATGTCTAATCATTTATTTCTGGGAAAAGTAAGATTAATTTCACCACGAATATGTTTTTGAAAACTATTCAAGATTTTTCAAGAATTTCACCAGTAATAATTTCACTGTTCCAAATAATCCTACTACAAATTTCCTTCTCCTTATTAACTAAAGCCTGCCCTTTAATTTTCTGTAACATTTTTACAGTATAGTTAGTAGAAAATTTATCACAAAGCATTTCATCCAATAACCGTAATGCTAAACATGAATAAATAGTATAAAACACATACACATTCTCTGTTTTAATAAGAATGTGTTTTCTTAGTCTATGAGATTTTCATTTCTTTTTTCACTATGTACATGCACTTTTGTTCTATTACTCACTTTATGTATTTGCAATGGCTACGTATTTTTTGTCTTCTGTATTTGCACTGTGATATAATACTTTCAAGCACATCTAAGACTATGTCAAGAAAGTTGGTACGCATCTATAGTTATAACACACCTTCCATTGTATTTGTGATAATGCCAGCTATACTCATGGCTCTTTGCTGTAAATTGGGATCGTCCAGCAACTCCATTGGTATTTGATATGAACTTGTACGCCTCTTTTTAATGTCTATTTCTGTAGTAGTGCTCTATTAAAAGAAAAAAAAAAAAAAGGTTTAAATTAAATGCAACTTAAATTAAATTAAACTTTGGAAATATTGCAAAACAGGTATCAGAAAGACTCTTCAGTTTCAATGAATTCATAATATGTAAAGCTTTTTATTTAAGTGCTGTTACATTAGATGTTTTTTCCATTTTACATATAACATAAGCCTAGTATTTTTTTTAAATGGCTATTTTCACGTTATACTTCTGAAAATTGGTAATCCTTAAAAAATACTAAAAAAAAGATTTTGATAGTTCCCACATTAGCACTGCATTATAGTTAACTACTATTAACTCCACATTAAACAAAAAGAAATTCTGGAGGAGGCCATAGCCAAGGAAACAAACCAAGACTGCCGCAGCACTGGAATCAGAAAAATTCCCAGTTCCATGCTTTCTGTACCAATATTTCACTTCTAAACTAGTTCAATCACAAGATACTTATTTGTAAGTGATTTACACTAGAAAGTTTTCTGCAATAACAATTATTTTATAAAAGCAATTTTTATAGATCAGTCTTGATCTCTATACCCATTCAAAACTAATTTAAAGCATTGTTTCAATAAAATAAGGTTTCTAGAAAAAAAGAGAAGAAACCATGCAATGGATCCCTCTGCTCCATTCCTAAAGCAGAATGAGTGAAAAAGGAAAGATGACCAGAGGGAGAAATGGATGAATTTGCATGTATTTTGTTTTTTTTTTAATTATATCCTGATCCTAGGCAGTGAGAAACTCAGACCACCACTAAGACCCAGGAGAAAAAAAGCTTTCAGAGCTTCTAAAATGTCAACATAATCTTAAAGGCTGTGCTACATTTGCACAATACCAAATATATGGATGGGGACAAAAAGTAGAACCAGCAGATTACTGATAGAGAGTTGGGAAATACATGTAAAGGGAGGCTAAAATCATAAAGAAAAAAATCAAAACGACGTAATAATATGTAGAATGTTTAGAAAGCTAAGCACCCTATTTTGGGTTCTAAAACAAATGTAGCAATGGAACATTACTACTTTGATTCACTGTGTAGGTGCACGCATATCCTTGCTCTGCAGGTATATGAAGATGTCCTAGTTTGTTCTCGTTCATTTTCACACTTCAGCCTCGCACTTCTGAGTGAATCCCTGTAAACTCATTTCGTTACGGTGAGGTCTGAAAAGCGTTCACAACCTCTCAACCATTTTCAAAGCATTTCGTTCCATTAAAACATTGTCTGGTGCAATAAAGAAAGGTCACAAAAAACCTGGAGTAATTTAAAACTTTCTTACATTGTCATCAGTTGTCGGTTTATCTATTATCACCTCTGGCAGAAGCTGTCCAGTAGGTGACAATAGACCTGGTGGTCCATCCACTAAGGAAACCACCCCATTGCAATCCACAGTGCTGTGCATCTTCCCATTCACTGGAAACACTGCCAGTCTTCTTGATGACCTACTGGCCTGACTAATGTTACTACTGCGCCGTTCACCATGTCTGCGCGGCAAAAAGAGAGAACCTCTTCTGCTCCCATTATCCTCAAATGTGCTGTGCTCATCATCAGCGAAGTCATTTTCAGATCCTCTCTCTCTTCCGTATTCTCTAAAACTGAAAAGACTTGTTCTGCTACTACGTCTGGGAGAAAACAGGGAGCCACGAACACTCAATAAAGACTGCAAAGGAAACAAACAAAATGACCGTCTGAAGATTATAAATATACAAAATGCATGTCTATGTATTAAGAAAGTAATTTATATTCTCCAGGAATCTGTATTATTTTCAACAGAGTGCCTTGGGTAGATTTCAGACACATGCACTAGAGATGACAGTAATCTGAATGGGTAAATTTACAGTACACCTAAACCAGTTATTGGAGAGAAAAAAATGAACATGCATAAGGACATAGTAGTTTCCATCTCTGTATTAAAGAGAAAAATCAGGACTTCTAGAAATTCTAATGATCCACATAGATCATGCATTATGTTAAAAGATACCAATACCCTTAGTCTTCTACATTGATACATTATACTTACATTTTCCTTTTATGAATTAAAAAAGGATTTATATTTCAAATTAAACTAGGAAAATACACTCTAGAAAATAATACCAACAGTAAGCTGGTATTCAAAATAACGCAACATTATCTTTCCTTGGTTACATTACTTTGCAAAGTTGCAGTGAAGTTAGTTGGATATTACAGTTATTTCACAAACCCCCCAAATGACAACGGCATTATTCACAATACCTGGTGGGGTGATGTGAATGGCTTCCCATAAGCAAGTCTGTTCCCATCAAAAGAAAAACGAAAACCTTTCTTTCTGATACTGCCATCTGATTCAGATTTTGGAACCTTTTCATCCTTAATGTCATCCTCTTCTCCAGAAAGCTCCCTCTGCCTTCTTTTCTTCCTTCTATTTCTCCTTTCTTTGGCACTTTTTGAGCTAAGCTTGGATGCTTCTGAAGAACTATCTGAGGGTCCACCAATCCCACTTTCACCGCTGTACTCGGTCATCTCTGCTGCAGCTGCTGCTATTGCCTGCCACAGCAATTATTTAATGTGATGCTTTACAAATCACACAATTTTTAAAGAAAACTATAGTCCTTGTTCCTAAGATTTACATCAAATTACTTCTATGTGTATTACAAAAGCCTAGACAGATTTGTGGAAAACTTCAAATGGAATTCTGTAATATGAGTTAAAACAAAAGGGCAGTAATGAGACCTGCCCTTCAAACGGAATTCTACTTTGCATCTGTATCATGGAGTCAGCTCACACTGTGTACAGCATTCTGCCACGAATTTCATTAGAACAGTCATATCAAAATGAATACATTTATGAATCAGAGTGAATGCAATTGCAAATAAAAGAGCTAAACAGAGTCACACTTCTCTGTATTAATTCAGTAAACAAATTTTAACTGTTACTGTAAGGAACAACTTCCTTAAGCTGCTCCCAGGAAAAAACTATGGGGTACTGCTTCCAATCTTTGATTCACTGCTGATAATATAAGTAGCATAAATTAGTCAGAAATATATGGATAAAATATTTTAAACTCTAATCAAGTCTTGACTAGTATTTCACAAGTATTGCAATTATTTCTAAGCTCAGAATTTGGAAAATCATCATGACGTTACTAGATACTACCCCTAGATACGAAATATTTATTTAAAAAATATTATTCTGATTTGGGGAGTACTTTTTGTTCTCAGTTCAGAAATACAGTAATGCTTTACACATTATACATTTAAAAAGCAATAAAAAGCCATAGAGAAAGCAGTCTAAAGTATTTGTTAGGTATGTAAAAGAATGGTGCTGGTTTTTTTAATATGTTAATTTGTTTTGAACAAATAGCATGCAAAGGAATATACTAAAGCTCAAACTCTTGTTAGAAAATACCTGAGCTTCTTCTTGCTGCTTCCTCAGCTGTTCAAGCATCTGCTGCAAGTCTGCCTCTCTCTGTTCTGCTTCAACCAAGGTTGCTTGATTTTGTTCTTCATAGGCCATGGCAACCACAGCCAAAATCAAGTTAATTAAATAGAAGGAACCCAGAAAAATGACCAGAACAAAAAATATCATGTATGTTTTGCCAACAGCTCGTAGCGTCTATAGGAGAAGAAGAGAAATGATCCATCTGGTGAAGACATGCATCAGTACTGCAGTTCATAAACATTTACTGAATTTGAAAAGCACAAAACTGTTATTGAGTTCTTCTTCCTTCTGTAATAAGATCATACAAGCTTCCTGAATTATAAAGCAATGAAAATAAAGGGAGCATTCATGTATGTGAAAAATATGTCTAAGGATCATGCTGCTTTGAGACAAACCTCTTTTAATGCCCAATAATCTCGTAAAGGATGTCAGAACAGAGTAATTAATGTAAATCATACATCACAGGTTGGATGCTTAGTATGCTTACCATGTATTAGCATGCCTTCCCCTTGAAATAACCAAAAGAATTAAGGATGGCATAATTGCTTAAAATAATTAAAAGATAATATTTATTATAATTAACAGATATTCACACACCATATAATGAAAGTAAGTAATGGTAAGACATGCATTAATAGTTATCAAAAATAGGATTCAAAGTACAGAAATTAAGATTCAGATTTTGCTGTCACAGAGTATTTTTACAATTTAAGCTCAATATTAAAGTTTTTGAAAATAAGATCTTATCATGAGGCACAGAATGAAATACACATTGTAAAAATTAAATAAGGAATAAAGTACCCTTGCGCGCCTCTTCAGAAATCATGTGAGATTCTGTATTAAGTGCCCATATCTGGTTAAATCTGCAACTGAATTTGCTTCCTTTCATACTGTTTGTTTTCAATTGCTATCAAGAGCAATGGCATGTAATATAAATATGAATGGCCTTTCCATGTTTGATTTCAGGCCAGTATGACGCTAACCAAAATTTTTACTACACACTCACCAGTCGATAAAGATTTTCCCAGTAGTCCTGTGTCATCAGTCGAAACAGTGACAAGAAAGCCCAACTGAATGTGTCAAAGCTAGTATATCCATAGTTGGGGTTTCTACCAGCTTTCACACAGATGAACTCTTCTGGACATTTACTAGGAGGGGAAAAAAATGAAAAAAAAAAAAAAAGTAAACCAATGCATATGAAAAAATCACATAACACTAAAATCATTTTAAAATTATTGTACCTTAATCTCTAATGAAGATTCATTAAACCTAATCTGTGAATGAGGCTGCTATTTGTGGCTTACAACATTTTAAAAATTAGTGAGGAAATGAAGAGTGTTCTTTAAAAAACGCCAGAAAAGAGCAAACAAGTAAACAAAAATTGTTCTCCCTACCTTCTTTCACCATTATATGCAAAATAAAACTTATTCCCAACAGTTTGGTATTAACCTTTGCAGATACCTCTTCAGTGGAAACAATAAATTTACTTAAGATAGAGATTTCATAAGGTGAATACTTCCATGTATAAAAAAGAAAGTCAGTATACATATTTTATGCTGAATTTTGTCTGCCAGCAGGGCTGGCATACCAGACTTCTTGGTTTCTTCAGGTTTATGAATCAGTCAAGTCAAATTAACAAATTCCACCAATTCCTCAACAGCAAGTAACTGTCACAGTGATACTTCTACCTCCTGAAACTGTACATATCAGTTTTGATAGTAGGGGATCCAATCCTGGTATCAACTGAAGGCACACTGTTTCAGTTATTCCATTCCTGAAGGATAAAAGCGGTTCTTGCCTCTAAAACATCCATAGAAAGCCACTATGAAGATTTCTTCTCATGTATATATGTGTGTATATTAGATGCGTATTTACACACACGCACAATTATCTGATAGTTACTCATATATACACATGAAATGTTTACCAAAAAAAAGATTTAAGTATATCTGTTTTAACGACATAACCACCCAAAACGAAGGATGGACTGATATATCATTATATGTGATTCTGTTGCAAAGAATTGTCACAAAGAGCGAGCAAGACCGTGTCATGCATGCAGTCCACAGACAGAAGAATCCTGAAGATGTCTTCCCAAAAGTTGGTCATAAGTCCCAGTGCCCCATGCCTATTTTAGAGATGAGAAATGTCATGACATCAATGATAACGGACTATGTTCTTAAGTCACTGATAATGTGGTATCTACCTGCTGAAATGGAATTTTCTAGTTACGTAGAATTTTTAAAAGAAATTTACAGCAAAGTATTTTCTCATTTAACATTTTTACTCATTCTACTGCTTACTTACTACGAACCATGACCACATATTATTGATTCTGAAGTTAGGTAGCTAAATTAGCTTTTTAAGTTTAGAGTGATATTTTTTACATAAATCTATGTACAGGTAGCATGTTATTTTCAGTGTACCTTACCCTGCATCTGAACTATTCCCACAAAGCAGATGATCCTTTTGTCCTTCCAGGCGATAGAAATGACCTAAAGAAAAAAATAGGAAGTGACATAATTATAAATGGAAGTATTTTTTTTTCATAGGAGGATGAACCTATGTTCACAGTGTCAGTGTTGAATAAAAAAAAAATAATAATAATAAAAAAAAATTCTGTGTTTCTGAACCATCCTGAATATTCACTTCAGTCTACAGAGATTGAAAAACATCTTGATAAACACATCTTTGTCAGCCCCCTTAGTAACAACAATAGGTCCTACAGATGAGTATTGTCTCCTTCTCCACCAGGATCTCCTCTTGCCTAGTGAGTTCTTCATTTCACAGAAAGCAATTGGTTTCTTACCTCTACCTAATAAGAAAAGTACATCTTAACTAGGAGATCTCTAGCATTTATCTAGTGCTTCTCCGTCTTATTTATAACCTAAAGATACAAAGAGAGGCTAAGAGATTTGGTTTTGTTCAGCCTTGAGAAGACTAAGGAGTAGGGGGAGTGGGATCTCCATGCTACCTACAAGGATCACATGAAAGACTGTAATGAACACGGAGTCTGACTCTTCTCAGAACTACACATTGGAAGGATAAAAGGTGACTAGCAAACTTTTGAGCATGGTAAATTCTGAATTAATATTAAAAAAAAGTTACCGTGAGACTGGTCAAACACTGGAACAGGCTGCCCAGAGAGGCTGTGGTATCTCAGTCCTTGGAGATATTAAAAACTTGACTGGACACAGCACTGAGCAGTCTGCTCTAACTGGACCTGCAGCTTAGCAGCAGCTGGTCTAGACAACTGGAGATCTGGTCCAACCTGCATGATTCTGTGTTTTTAAAGGAAACCTAACCCTATAAATACATTTCTAAGTTCAGTTAATAGAAATAACAATCATGTCAGCATGAGTTTGGGATGCAATACATAAAAAAATCCTTAATCTTTGTCATCCTATTTAATTGATTTCTATCTTTGGCCTATTTTTATCTTTAGCCTAGTAATCGTGTGTGTGTTTATACACAAAAATTTTAGCAAGTTACAACAGTATTTCTTACTTTCATTCTCAATGTATGCCGTCCAATCAAACACGGTACCATTAAAGTATGGAGCTAGGTATTTTTCAAAAGATGTTGAATTTTCTGACGGCCATAACAAGCATTTATTCTTCAAATTGCCCATGAACAGCTGCAGTCCTATTAGTGCAAATACACTCAGGCAAAACACAGTCAAAATCATTACATCTGAGAGCTTCTTCACAGACTGAATTAAGGCTCCAACAATAGTCTTCAAGCCTGCCAACAGAGGAAGATTTTTATTATAATATGGAAGATTTTTATTATAATATTAAATAGTTACCTAAGCTAAACTGCAATGTGAACTGCTCCAACACATTATTAAATAACATGCACAGCTTAAGAAAAATAGTCTTAAAATATTTTCCAAAGGAAAAAAAGTACTAGTCTCATTGTTCCTGACAAATTTGAAAATATGAATGGGAAAGAATATCACACTTTACAAAGCACCTGCTCTTCATTTGAAGAAGTAACTTATTTGTGCTTTCTATACATGTAAAGTACATGTAAATAAAATTGTTCATTTTATTTTCTTCTTGATGCCTCTTGCTCCAAACCTTTGGCACTGTTCTATTCCAATACGCAATATATTAGTTCTTTAACAAAACCAGAACACAATTGCATTTTAGTAGAAATTTTAATGATTGTATTCTATTGAATCCTATTCAACTAGAAGTGGGGTTTGGTGAAGATAGGCATCTTAAGGTAATAAATACATCATGCAATTCTCATGCTACTCTTTATTTCTTATTCCTTTGTCTTTGTCAGGAATTCAACTTTTACAACAGATGAAATTTTCAATCCCAAATGTCTTCAATAAATAGTAACAATCACATTAGAAAGAGAAAAAAGAAAATAATTCATTTTGATCCGTAATGTGGGAGAGAAAATTTGACATCATGTAATGGAAAAAACCACAGGCTATGCAATTCAATTTTCATGCAAAAGTGTATTAAACTCTGAGGTTGAGTGTTTTAGAGAATTAGAAAAGGGAATCAAATTGACGTTAAGACTAAAACCTGGATGCTTCTGTTAAAAACATGAGTTCAGCTTCTGTGGAATTTCAGTCAGCCTCAGTGTTTAACCTCGCTCTCACCTGGAATGACTGATATTGTTTTCAAAGCTCGGAGAACTCTGAATGTTCTCAACGCTGAGACATTGCCCAGGTCCACAAACTCTGTCACATATCTGTAGTGAGGGATTCCACACACAAACACAATGACAGCACACACAAAATTAAACAGAGGTGATGTAGAACGCCTACCATTTTACACAGTTACTTCTTACCTGGTATTACAGAAATAGTTTTCAAAGCTCTCAGTACTCTGAAAGTTCGAAGAGCTGAAACATTGCCTAGGTTTACAAATTCTGTTACATACCTGTAGGATTAAATCACAGTTATTCAGAATTAACATAGAATGCATACTACTTACCTGGACCTGTAATCCAGACTAATTTTTTTGGAAGGGGCAACTTTAAATGAAAAACTTGCATTCATATTTTCCTGCTTTAATTAAGTTTTCCCTAAGAAACACACCCTTAAGTGTTTCCACTGAATGCAAACTAGAAATGAATTGGATTTCCCTGACTTTATTGTTTAAATACTATTTAAAATTGATTGTTCAGTGGTAAATTCTCTTTTTACTGTGGGATAGTCCACTAATTCTGCTGCGTGCTACATTAGTGTAAAATATTAAGATGGAAAAAGCTGAAACACAATTCAACTACAATTCATTTTAAATAACTCAAAGAAATTATTACAAGTTCAAAAAAAGTTCTGATATTTAACTTTTAAATAATTATATACTTACGCAAAGGAAATGACAACAAAATCAAGCCAGTTCCAAGGGTCACGAAGGCAAGTAAAATCATTTATACAGAAGCCTCTTGCAAGGATTTTTACCAGAAATTCGAAAGTATAAATTCCGGTGAAAGTGTACCTATGAGAAAACATCCAAGTTAAAAATTGTTGTTCAGTGATACATCATCACAGGCATAAAGGAAAATCACTCAAAACCAGTGATTAGTACATGCACTGCAATAGCAGTTATAAACCCACATAAACGACAACTGTTTTCCCACTGTTATTCTGCAAGATAACTGCATTTATTTATTTTATCTGAAATGTACTTTTGCAGTTTCTGGCATGTAAGATTTTGACATTTTAGTACAAATAATAATAATCATGACTAACATGAAGAAAATATTTTTGCTCAAATAAAAATTTCAGCATGGTTGCCATGTCAAAAATAAAATCCATGGGTAAGCAAAACCTAGTGTTTACTAAAGTCACTTGATGGCTGTCCAGGTAGACTTAAGTATGTCAAACAATAATCCTTAGCAGATGTATTTTCTTTAAAGAGAGTGTGCATCCCATTTTTAGATTTTGTTACACAAAATGAAGGTGCTTCATAGGGACTATAGAATACATCTTCCACACTGAAAAGCAGTAGTTTCAGGTTGAACATCTATTTTCTTCCTTTTTTTTTTTTATTTTTTTTAATAAAAATGCTAAAGAAACAAGGGGGAGAATGCATAAAAACATTACTTGTACAAACATTCTGAACAAGACCATTTATCAGAGTTTTGTTCAAAGAAAAAGGTTAATAGCACAGCTTCTTTCCTTCCTAGACTTTGCAGGTCTATGCTGCTTTAAATTGCAGCTAGGACCAAACTCCAGGCTAGACAAAGGAGAATAGTGGTATTACACACAAAGGTAAGTAAAGCTAAATGGTCTAGCTCTTAATTCAGATTTTCACTTTTAAAACACTTAAAAAAACCCTCTAGCTAATTTAAATATACTTACTCTAGATTCTTTGTCCAGTCTGGAAGGTTACTCCATGTCATAAATATACAGTTCGTCAAAATAGTGAGCATAATGAGCATGCTGAACAACGTTGACTGTAGTTAAGGAACATACTCTTTTTTAATGCTGAATTTGCATCACACAAAACATGAGGAATTGACCAAGCTGTAGAACACTGACAATATACGTGATACAAATCAGTTTTCTATCACTAACTCAGTAATCTAGGTATACATGCTGTTCATCACTTCCTCTGAATTTAATCAGAATGTTAAGGTGCCAAGTCTTAGCTCTGATTCATTTTGAGAGAAAAAATTAAGGGTAGGAACACATTTAAACACTAAACCAAAAGTGTTATTCAATATTAAAAAAGAACAATAATATTTTTTAAGAAACCACTTGAAAAGGATATGAATGAACCAAAATCTTAATAGCTATTCTTCTAATAATATTGAAAGGAGATAAAAGGTACAAGGCAGGTGTGGCACTGAACCTGAAGATTGTCTTCCCTTTATTCAATACTATAAATGTCTTAAAAAAACAAAACAAAAAAAAAAAAAAAAGGGGAAAAGAGATAGGAAATTAAGGTTTCACGTTAGCAACCTTGCCATAAACACATTGCACTTACACAGATGTAAGTAGTCAAATTTAAGTAGAATTATACAAGCAAATATGTGATTCTAAATTTTCACATTAGCAATGAAAACTGAACACCATACATTCTTTGTCTCTGTGTTTTTAAACAAAATCTGCATTTCACCATTTTCCAGGATTATGTAATTACATTAAAAATATAATCTAGCTATATTACTTGTACTTCAGATCAAAGCTAGCAATGCAAAACAAAGCACATTATTACCCATTTTTGGAAACTTATGAGCAACTATTTAACCATTTCAGCACTTTAAAACTGCTTCTGAGGTGAGGCATCCTTGGCATTTAAAGGCTTTACTGCCTTTATTGCCTGTGTAGTCATGACTAGTACCATTTATGCAACCGTTTTTGACATTGACTAGGAGACATTTAAAATGCCATCTAATGAAATTTTAATTCAGTCTACATCTTATGATTATTCTCCTAAAAGGCTAATATCTGGAATTAAGCAGGGTTTAACACTGAATCTTTCTGTTTTCTAATGAAATTTTATTGTAAAATAAATAGATCATTTGACAGTAGCTTTCATAAAGCTGAAACAACCAAACCTAAAGTAACTAAAAAAAAAAGCTACATCTGATTATTAGTCTTCAACATTCTATACTAGAAAAAATACTGCCTTAACTTAGTTGCTTCTTACGGAGATAATATAGCTCTTTGGTCACTTACATGCAAGATACTAATCCGTTAATTATCCAGTGCTTCTTTTCAAGAACTTAATCTATTTTTTTTTTTATTTCAACAAGCATTTTATTGATTTACACAATAAAATAACCACTGCTTACTTTGTTTTGCCTTTTTAATGTAAACTCAATTTTGCTTTCATTCTGAGCATCACTCCACTTCTAATGCCTACATAAAACCATATTTTCTTCATCTGTACTTGCCAATGTCACCACCCTTGCTCTTTTCTCCTTCTGATATCACTATATTTATAAAAGTAATGGAGTCACATTACAGTATATATATAAATTTAGATTTTTGTCTTCAGGTCTATAACATAGACCCAACATTGAAACACAGTTTTAGTCTATTTACACTCAGACCCATGTGAGAAGTTAATATGGGGCGACTCACATGAATGTTATTTTTAAACGGTTTGGTGAACTGATACTAAGCCAGAAACACCCTTTTACATCAAACAAACCCAGAGCATTTATATACAATTTCTGGGAAAACTTTTCATCCATGCAGATGTAAAGTGATTGTAAGAAGAATGATGCAGATACTTTCAAGGACTTCCTTGATCTGTAACATACTATTATTGAGACCATATGGCCTACCATTTTCCTACCAGTGTACGGTCTTCATGTTCCTCATGGGGCACTGTGTGGAGGGATTACTTGCTGGGGAACTGGTATTAAAATCATCCTGATGATTAAAATCATCAGGAAAACATAACTGGCCAGAAAAATCAAACCTTCCCCATGAGACTCAGAACAGTTGCAGTGGTCCTGAAGCAAACTCTAGCATAACGGACTCACATCTGTAAGTGACACAAGCTGTTACCAATACACAGAAATCACATCCCATGAAGCCAGCAATATGTGATCATAAGCTTGTTATTATTTCTTTTTACTTATGTCCCTCCCTCCCTAGTCAAAGAGTTTAACTTTTAACTTCTTGTAAGACAAGTATTTTTATGAGATTTCAAGGAATGTTTGACAGCAAATCATTTTGGCAAATGACTGAATGAGCACTTCATCCAAAAACTATTCTACTGAACTAGATATGAGGTACCCTCTCTGTTTCCTAGAAACTCCAGGAAGAGAGTAGCCAGACACAGAGGAAATTCGCAAATGCTTCAGCATTTAATCAGATTTGAAGAGATTAAAGGACATCTAATACAAAATCCACAAACTCAAAATATCACCATAAGGAAACCTTAGACATTAAAAGCTCTTAAAAAAAAAACAAAACAAACAAACAAAAAAACAACAACAAAACAATGTAAGCAGAAGAATTACAGTGATATTTATAGTGTATCACATACTGCATAATACTTTCAACCAGGGTTTCTGACAACATCCACACTTTATCACTTTATAGTTCATCAGGAGTGTTCTAATTACACTCTTAATATAGAACACTTACTTTTTTATTGATATAATATGGATCCAGGTCCTCCAAGGGTTCAGACACCATTCCTGGAGGAATATCACCATAAATAAATGGCAGTGTCTTTCCTGCCTCCAAGTCATTACTTGGCTTTGGATGATTTTCTTCATAGCCACCATCACCTTTATGTTCGCCTTTGTCACAACCAGATGTTTCATCAGCAATACGTTTTTCAATAGCTGCAAGAGATTCTTTGGTGAAATAGAAGAAGCTGTCAGATCCTGGCGGTACCAGCATTGCCTGTGCCATCTTTTCATTCTGCAAATTTTAAATGCTTTTAGGGTCTTGTGCAAGAAAATCCTAGGAGAACATGAGAAAAAAAGAAACAGAAAATAGAGGGCAACAGCAACAAAAATCCCCAAATAAAAGCTTTTGGCATAGTCATCATATGCCTCTTTTCTAATTTGAAAGCACTTTAGCAAAAAGTATTTGAATTGTCAGATACTTAATAGAAAATCAGCTACCTTAGCTTTCCTAAAGTAAAGACATGGCAAACAGATAGAAGTTATGAGGTGAAGAAAATAATGGCGGGGGGAGGGGGAGGAAGATCAAATTTGTATACAGTTTGTCCACTCTGGTTAATACAAACCTCACAACAACAACAAAACAAAACAAACAAAAAAAAAAACGTTCTCAACACACCTTACTGTGAAAAAGAAATGTGTTAACACAGCTATCTGCTGCAGTCAATGGTTACAAGTTCCAATATATGGATTTATACATCAAGTTGGGACAGTACCTTAAAAAAAATCGTAACATATCACATAAGTTGAAAGAAAAACAATGCCCTATTCCTCTCTTCATTTCTGATGGCAACACTGCTCCATCTAGTGGCACATACTATGCTTGCTAAACTAATATTTGTATTCTCCTGCTAGACAGGTACTACATATAAACACATACCATATTTAAAGCCATATGCACAAGCAGAAAGTTTAGGCTGAAGTTTAGTCTTTCCTGACTTGCATCCTCCTGATTTTTAATTGTAACGTTGGTGGTGCTATGCTCCATAATTAAGTTTTGATGGATGAAGGGGTTTAGGTTTATACAAAAAACACAGCATACTCTCCCCAAAGTTACAGTACTCTGAGGCCTGATATATTTTCAAAAGACCTACAAATAATAAGTTAAGTTACAACAATAGGTTTTCGAAAGAACACTTCTTTCTAGGTTTCTGTTTTCTACAGTGAGAGCGCAGTTAACATCCATGGGCACAGTATCTTCAGAATAAACCAATTTTATGAACAGAGACAGAATGGAATCCAGTCCTGCTTGCTGACATCGGTAAGCGTTGCAGCCTTTGTTGACTTGGTCAGCTGCCAGACTCCCAGCCAGCTGCTCTCTCAGGGGGAAAGCAGGGTGCTCAAAAGGAAGCAGGGTGGAAAATTAAGTAAAAATTAAGTAAAAAAGATAAGACAGGAACATCACTTACCAATTACTGTCACGGGCAAAACAGACGTGACTTGGGGAAAAATAATTTCTTGACAATTAAAACTAATTTGGATGGCAGGAAACAAAGACAAAACCTAAAAGAACTTCCCCTCTCCTTGCTCCTTTTCCAGACTCAACTTCATTCCCAACTCCTATACCTCCTCCCTCCCCGAGTGGCACCGGGAGCATGAGGAATGGGGGGCTGGTGTCAGACACTGCAGTTCCTCTCTGCCACTCCTTCCTTCTCACATTTTTTCCCTGCTCCAGTGTGAATCCTTGCCTTGGGCTTCAGGATAAGACTGCTCCAACATGGGCTCTCCACGTGCCACAGTTCCTTCAAGGAACATCCCCCTGCCAGCACGGTGTCCTCCACAGGCTGCGGTGCGGGTATCTGCTCCATGGGCTGCAGGGAAACACTTGCTTCACCATGGCCTATCCCACAGCCTTCAGGGGAATCACTGCTCCAGTGCCTGCAGCCCCTCCTCCTCCTCCTTCTTCACTGACCTTGG